>MU739146.1:32196-48703 GCA_026770625.1 Nicotiana glauca | reverse complement strand
GGGGGGGGGGGGGGGGAATACCAAGGTATGTGCGCGTGCTGCCTTTGCCTCGGCCTTTATATATTTGAGGTAACATTTTTCCCCTTTTCTACTTGCATTGGAACTGTCGCTTGCAGGTATCGAGAAGTTCTTTGGGATCGCGCCAGAAACACTTGTGGCGAGCTAAGGGCTCAGGTGCAAGCTCACGTTTTAGAGGAGGCAAGTGCCTTGGCCAAGGTTCCTGCCTTAGAAGTCCAACTGTGCTTGGCTCAAGATAGTGCCAAAATCCAAGCAGATGTGATCGAGAAATTGGAATCCAAACTTTTGAAGACCAGGGCTGAGGTAATTGATGCCCGGGCTAGGGCGACTCTAAGCCGAGCCAATGCTGATAAGGAGATGGCAGTCCATATAAAGGATGCCATGGACGGTCAGTCCGAGCTGAAGTGAGCCCTCGACCTGGAGAAAAAGATCGAGGAATACGTTCGTTGCAGATCCCGAAGGGAAGCACTCGAGGAGATTGGTGCGAGGGGCTTTATTCTTTCCGATGAATTGGATCGAGCAAGGGCGGAAGAGCATGAAGTGTGGTCATTTCTTGCCGACGGGGCGGTGAGTGAACCCGTCGAGCTGTAGCTCTTCAGAAAGGATCATAGATTGTGCCATTTTGTTGCTTTGTTTTGATATATGTAGAACATGTCTGTTTATCGAGAGTGTGTCTATCCCCCATTTTCCTCTATTTATGTCTGAGAAGATACTTTGAAGCCTTACGTTTTTTGCATCTCCTTCTGTTATCGTCTTCGACCAGGCCGGTTTCGATGTTTGGCGGGACCCTTACAGGTCCGGGATCAACCGGGCCAGCCCAAGGCTCCTAGGTGTGGTTCTTGATATGAGTGAGCGTTGTGGTCCCTGTGCTTTGTCCGGCCGTTTAGATCCAGTCTTCGAGTTGCTTTGCGAGTCAAGCTGTTACGGGCCTTTAAGCTTTTCCCTATTCGTACGGGTGGGTGACGGTGGCCTCCTTTGCTTTGGGTTGAAATGACCTCATAAGCGGGTGACCTGGGGGCTCACTCGGCTGGCGATCATGGCGTTTGTGCCGTGCCCTTAGGCATGCTGTACTTTTGTGCTTATTGTGGGTCTAGTCTCCGAGTCGCTTTGTGATTTGGGATGTAATTGACATTTACGCGCCTTTCAATTTCCCAAATGGGGTAGTGCTTTGCACGTGATTTTTGGTTGTTGAGACCTTTCTGCATGTGGCCTGGGGACATGCTTAGTTAACCATTTTTGGATCCGGTCTCCAAAACAAGTTATGATTCGAGCTCACTTTAATCCTCAAGTTATCAATTTGGCTGGCGACAATGGCTCTTACGCTTTTTGGTCGTAGAGACCTTTTGATATGTGGCCCACAGGATTTCTTAGTTAACCATTTTGGATCCGGTCTCCGAATCGAGTTATGATTCGAGCTCACTTTAATCCTCAAGTTGCCAATTTGGCTGGCAACGATGGCTCTTATGCTTTTTGGTCGTAAAGACGTTTTTGATATGTGGCCCGTAGGCTTGCTTAGCTAGCAGCAACGGCTCTTACGCTATTTTGATTGTGGGCTTTTTGTAGGCTTTGTTTTCCGCTCATTAAGGTCTTTTGAAGGATTTTTGCCTGACCTGTCGTCGGTTCTAAACGAATCTCAATTTCAAGTCGTTGTCAGCAATATTTCGAGCACCTCAGAAGGTTCATAGCCCGTTATTTGCCTGTTAAGGGAAGCCTGTTTTAATCAGTTCTTACCGAAATATATTCGAGTAGTGGCCTGCAACTTTGGTTTAGCGACGATCGTCCGTCCTCGAGTCATGTTGTTTTGGCTATATCAGCCATTTTGACCATAGTCATATGCTTTTGGCCGTATCCATTTTTGACCCGAGTGATAGTTTAGGCGTCCACGTCGAGGGTATGCCCTTCCGGGATTCTTACAAATGCGACGTATAGCCTAAACTTCGGGATTTTCATGCCTTTTGAGGTCTTACAGTTTGTCATGCCTTTTGAGGTCTTATAGTTCTTGGGCGATGTAGAATGGACCTGGTTATGCCAAGTCTGCCTGTTAAGGGTTTTGCATTTTTGGATTTTTCAGCATATGGTGATTTGACAATAGTCTCCGAGTCATCAAGTTGTTTTAGCGTGAAGACCACTTCTTGTGAGCTCGGAGTTGCCTTGTAGGGGCTTTATCATCCCGGAGTTTTGATCCTGAAATCGCGTGAGTGCCTAGTCATAGGCATCGAGTCCTTGAGTATTTCGGCATGCAGTCGGTGGAGGGGGCCCCCTGCCGGGGATATACTTGAGATTTTTGTCTGGAGAATAAAATGCTGAGAAAATATCCTTTTATTGCTTGGTATAGATGTACATTGTTTCGCCATTGTGAACTCGATCCATGCGTGCATGGCTTCTCGGACCGTTCTGGCCCAGCATATAATTCCCGACGGGGGTTCAGTCCGCCGTATCTGGGTTATTCCAAGGGGGAGTTCTCTTAGAGGCACACCATCGTTCGTTGTTGAGATATCGGAATAAAGCCCGTGGCATCATAAGACCTTCTTCTGGTATGCTGTTCTACCAGTAATCTTGTTGTCAAGCTTCCGTTCGGGGCGAAAGCCCGACCGAAGGGATAAAATACAGTGGTCGCCTATATGCGGTCTAGGAATCTTCGGGTAGAGTCTTGAGAACCTCCGAACAACCCAGCTAGGTGTCTACGTTCAGGTTAGTAAAAGGAAAATGAAGGAACAAAAGCAGTTCTTTCTTACCACGGCGTGTGTAAGTGATTTTTCGGGACTCGGTGCATCCCTGTCGGCTTATTCTATTATGCCCTTTGCGAGGAATCTCGCTCCTCTGTCGAGATGATACCGTCGATGCCTTCGGGTAAAGTGTCGGTCGCCCGAATAAAACATTTATACTTTGTGCTTCCTTAGATGGTCTAAATCCTGAGATCCTAGCTCGGATTTAGGCGGGCTATATTGAGAGAATGGTTTTTTTGGCAACTTGTTACTTGGATTTCACCAAGGATTCGGGATGTGGGGGTGATTTGGTTCGTTAATGCGGACCACGCTGTTGATGTTTGGTCCGATACCGTAGTTGCATGTGACCGAACTTCCTAAATCTATGAGCACATAATTTATTTTAAGATTAAGCGAATGCGGGATGGGTTTACCAATGTGCCGACGTGACGCTGGGGTGGAGTCGTGGTGCCCCTTTCACTGGATGAGAGAGTAACCTTGGAAATATTTCCCTGGATCGATCTTTGTCCCGGTGGCGGGTATTTTTGCTTCCCGTGTCATGAGTTCTCGGAAAGCGTTGCCGCTCCTCCATTGTCCTGGTGACACGTTGCAGCTTGTTTTCTTCATCCTTCCCGGTAGTCTTCTTTGCTCGGGGCCAGATTTGAGCCTGACCGTTCGATAGTACTCGTCGGTGAATTTGACTGAGTAGCACAACTGTCATATATTTGGGACGGGAGTCATTCGTGGCCCCGATGCTGCTTGCATCATGCGGATTCCATGTCGGGTTGTGGTTCCCTCGAAGGGCCTTGGTCGAGTAGGCCTGACTCACTCAGCGTTCCTGGTTTCGCTTATGGTGACTACGATATTTGGCATAACAATGTTGAGCCCACACTCTGCTGGTTGAGGTTCGTCTTCCAACTGTTCCTCACCGGATCTGGTTCTGTTGGAGGTTCCCCGGGGGAGTCGCCCTCGAACTACTCCCCTACCGTTGCGAGTTATGTTGGATCTTGGGCGTTCATCCCATTAGCAGCGCATGGATGGTATCTCTATCCGTTTAGCATTAGTTTCTTCGTGGAAGGCCTGCTTGGGTGTGCTGTTCCTGCAGAGGATTCTGGACGGCCGCCTACGGCCCCGATTAGTAGCTGGTGCCGGGTACGGATGCATGGCTAACTCTCGGCCAGGTATCTGGCTAAACGTCGTTTGAAACGACCTGGGGTCAGTAGGTATGCTCTGTTGAAACCCCGGGCAAAGGCCGGGGTTGTCTGTTTATCCGAAGCCGGACACGATCCTATTCGTCCTATCAGGGAGCAGGAGGCGACTTCTTGTGGTATTTCTTCCTTTCTTTGTTCGGCCTCCGACTTGTCAGTTTTCTCCGCTGTTGCTTCGATGACAGCAGCGTATGTTTTTGTTGCGGGGCCATCTTGAAAGTCGCAGTTTTTCTTTGTGTATGCATGAGCGGTGGTGTTCTCGTAGGGGAAGTTGTCTCCAGTGTTGCTACGATGGGGGTCCTCGGATGGCTTTGCAACTGAGCAATGGCCAGCTGTTGTGCCTGTAACATTTCAAAAATATCATGAAGTCTAACTTCCTGTTCTTTACGGGCCGAGGTATTTTGAACTTCCTATCGGTCGCTGTGTCGCACGCTTCTGTCGGCGCGAGAAGTTTTGTTGACTTGCTGTGCGTCCTGTGAGTCCGCGTCTACTAGTATTGGTTCAGGTGAATTATTGAGATCCTGTAGTGGTGCTCTGATGGCCGGGATAGCTACACCATTTTCCCCGTGATCTTCCAGGCGGTCGTTCTCAGCTCTGTTCACCGAGCTAGACATTTTTATCTGAAATCAAAGGATCTTGGACAAGAAAAAGTGTGAAAAATGATATGTGTTTGCGTGATGAAACTAGCAACAAAATAATCACTACTCCCTCCGTTTCAATTTATGTGAACCCATTTGACTGGGCACGGAGTTTAAGAAAAGAGAGAAGACTTTTGAACTTGTGGTGTAAAATGAAGCACATATATTTTGTGTGGCTATAAATCATTGCATAAAGGTAAATTGTTTCCAAATAGGAAAAGAGGTCATTCTTTTTGGCACGGAATAAAAAGGAAATAGGTTCACATAAATTGAAATAGAGGGAGTATTATTTTTAGCCCTACGGTGGGCACCAAACTGTTAACCGTGATAATGGTAATAACAATTAAATTTATTAAATGAGACTCTAAAAATACGTGATCTATTCCCAAGCTAGTTTGTTAGAGCAGATGATGCTAGTATTATGAATTTTAACGATGGGGCAGAAGATAAATGAGATAACGAGCAAACCAAAGGGTTTTCTACTCGGGCGTAATCTTGGTCAATTGGGACTTCGAGGTCGACCTCGATGTCGAGCTCAGGTAGTCGGGGATACTCAGGAGTAATCTAACAGCTAGAAATATAATCAAATGAAGCTATTTATAGCCGAAATTGAGTTTGTACGATGAAGAACACATATAAAATGAAGAACACATATAGAGGTAAAGGATATCGAGGTATCATTAGTATCAGTGAGAGCCAATGAGCTTTAGTAAGAAAAGAGAGAGAGAGAGAGAGATATTATTGCACTTTGTAGAATTATGGGAGCAACATCAGTCCCTTACAAGGTAGGGCAAGTCCCCTTTATATAGGAGAGGAAACTCGAAATACATGTATATTTAATTTATGAAATATGGAGATGTGATGGCTTGACTCGACACCCCAGCATAGGTTAGGGATAGGCCGCTCCTGTCAGACTCAACCGCATGTCTTGTGGGCTTCCCCATTTTTTCAGTATATCGACCTTGAATCGTACCTCGACAAGCCTCGAAGGAGTGGACTAATTTGTGACTTCATATCATTGGGGTCTTGAGATATCTTCCCGAGGTGGCTTCATGTTCTCGGGGTCTCGAGGTACCTCCCCGACATGGCTTGATGGCGGGAAATCGGGCCCTCTGATTTCACCACGTACACAATATTCGTACTAATATGATGGAAGTAGTGCCTACATGGTATCCTATCATGGTAGCATAACCAAAGAAAGAACTTAATTTTGTTAAGGCAGTGTAGTTTCCAAATCCACATGCAATTAATCCTAGAAGTCTATTCTTTATCAATTAATTTATAGCAAGACTTAGTAGTGAAAGTACCATTATTGTTAGTCCACATTGCGACGTCTGAGGAAGTGTCAATGGGAAAAATAATAGAGTGAATTTTTCAGTTAGATCTCCAGGGAGTCTAAAGGAGATAGTATGTAGGTCCCAAACATTGTTATATCTTATATCCCTAATGGTTAAGAAAGATTAAAATTCGTTGCGAGGGTCAGTGACATAATCCCTAAGTTTTTTGCAATTTGGGATCCATTTACGGTCCCAAAAATTTAAAAAGGAGTTTTGGTGTATGGACCATGCAATACCCTTATCACAAATAGCCCAAAATTAGAGAGTGCTTTTCCAACAAAAAGAGAGATTAGAGATTGAACTGTTTAAATACTTCTTGATGAGTAGGTCTACCCAAAGGGCATGAGGATTATTTATGAACCAAGCTAGACTTGAGAGGAGTATTAATTTTTTTCATTTAGCTTTCTTTAAGCCTAATCTCCATTTTCTTTATTATTTGTAACAATGTCCTAGCTAAGTAGATGCATTTTCTTCTTATACTCAGTTGTTCCCCATAGAAAATCCCTCTGAATTTTATCAATAGTCTTAAGGGTTTTGGTGGGAATTAGGGTATATTGCATGCAATAGGCAGGTAAACTAGCAAGGGTGGATGAGGCTAAGGTGGCTCTTCCCGCTATGTTCATGTAATTTGTTTTCTAACCAGAGAGTTTGTTGCGCATGTTATCGATAATGTACTGGAAATATTTTGGTTTGGGATGACCCTGTAGGATGGTAAATCTTAAGTAATTACCAAATTAATTACTACTCTTAATGCCAAATTAGGAGGAGTTGTTACTGATGCAATCTTTCGAGCAATTTATTGAAAAGATGATTTTTGATTTTGCATAGTTGATATTCTAACCAGACATCTCACAAAATAAATTAAGACCAATATGGATTGTAGAGCATGTTGTGTTATTTATTTTGCCCGTTAAAATAAGGCCGTCAATGAAGAATAGATGGGATAGGGCATGACCTTTGGAGCATATTCTAATGTGGATCTATTGCTTGTTATCAACGTAGTGATTAATATATATGGAAATCATTTCCATACATAAAATAAAAATATATGGGTACATGAGATCTCCTTGTCTAATACCTCTACTGGGGTTAAAAACGTTTATTTTTGAGCCATTAACCAGTACAACAATGGTAGTAGTAACACATGACATGATAAGTTTGGAGATATTTGGCAGGAACTTCAAGAAAAAGAAGCATTCTATAGATGAAGGACCATTCAAGCTTATCAAATGATTTTTCTAGGTCAATTTTGAGTAACATACTTACAATTTTACCACTTATTTTTTTTTTTAAACTTGAAATAATTTCCTGAACAACAATGACATTATCACTAGCCCTTTTATTTTTCATAAAGCTTGTTTGGTATGGACTAATTAATTTGTCTAGAAAAGGCTTGATTCTATTTGTGATAATTCTGGTAATGATCTTGTATATTGTATTACATAGAACTATATGTCTGAAGTTTCTTAAAATGTTAGCATTAAGAATCTTGGAGATTAGACACAAATAAGTGGTATTAATGTCTGGGAGGATATAGTGATTTTTGAAGACATTGTGACAAAGGGTACGTACTGACTTACCTACAACATGCCAGTATTTTTGAAAGAAAAATGGATGTAAACCATCCGACTCTAGTGCTGTAAAGACCCGACTGGTCATTTTATTTTCTAGATCTTCATTTTCCTAAATAAGATTCCTCGTATTTGATTTTACTATTTTATAACTTGCAGCGATGTTTAGTTCAGGTTTGAAAGGGTTCGGGTTGAAATCGGAACACTTAGTTCCTTAGTATTAGCTTTAAAGGGATAAATTTGACTTGAGTCAATATTTCTAGTAAACGACCTCGAAATTGAGATTTGACGGTTTCAATAGGTTTGTATGATGATTTGCACTTAGACTATGTTTGGATCGGGTTTTAGATAACCCCGGAGCGTTTCAGCGCATAAAGTTGAAAGTTGGCACATTGAAGGTTTTACGTTCTTTAAATTTGGTTTGGAGCGGGTTTTGGAGTTATCAAGGTCCATTTGGGATTTTGAGATCCGAAATAGTTTCGTATGGTGATTTAAGACTTGCACGTAAAATTTAGTGTCATTCCGAGTAGTCTAAGTATGATTCAGCATTTTCTGAGCGAATTGGAAACTTGAAATTCATAACTTTATTCAATTTGATTTTGGGATGCGATTCTTAGTTTTGATATTGGCTTAGATGAGCAGGTTCGTATTATGTTTATGAGCTTGTTAGTGCAGTTGGGCGGGGTCTCGGGTGGCTCGGGTGAGTTTCGAACAACACAGAGTTGAGTTAAAAAATCTGATATATGTTGTTCTGGTTTCCTTCTTCGCGAACACGAAGAAGGCCTCGCATTTGCGATGAAGGAATTGGGCTGGGGAATTTTTTTGCTACGCGTTCGCAAAAAAGTATTCGCGATCGCGAAGCTCTGGGTCACCCATCTTTGCGTTCGCGTGATGGGGCCCGCGTTCGCGAAGGGTAAGGAGAGATGGGTGGGGGTGGAACTATTGGTCTTCGCGTTCGCGAACGATCTCACATTCACATAGGGTAGGCCAGGTAAGTCTCAGCATTCATGAGGCCCTAGTCGCATTTGTGATGGCCAAATTTTCTGATCCTGGGCTGTTTGCCTTCGCAATCGCGATCGTGAGGCCTCTTCTGCTATCGCGAAGAAGGCATACCTGGGTAGTGACTTGTTTTAAAAACGGGACTTAGGCCATTTCCAATCATTTTTCATTCCTTTGGCCGATTTTTGGAGCTTCTTGGAGAGGAATTTTTATCTAGCTATTGAAGGTAAGTAATTTGTACTTTTTGTAAGTTTAATACATAGATTATGAGTAGATTTTAACATGTAAAATTATGAGTTTAGTTGGAAAACCTAGGTTTTGATAAAAATGAGATTTTAACCACGAAATTGATTATATAATTGGGTGAAAATTATATATTTGAGTTCGTGAGGTTATGGGTAACATTTATCTTCAAAAAGTATCGGAATCCGGGCACATGGGCCCGGGGGTAAAGTTTAGGAATATTCCAATTTGGGTTGGGTAATTACTGTAATAGTTAAATATGAACTTTTGAATATATATTGACTCAATCATTACAATGCTTGGTTAGTTTTGGGGTGGTTTGGCACCGAGTTGAGGATTTAAAGCGTATTTGTGGACCGGAAGTGTGCTTCAGAATAGAGTAAGTCTCTTGCCTAACCTTGTAAGAAGGAACTCATCCTCTTAGGTATATTTTGTTGTGAATTACTTGCGTGGGGAGCTACGTATGTACTATGAGATGAGAGTCCATGCGTAGCTATATTTCATATGACGTCCGGATAGTTTTAGATTTACATTATGCTTTGTTTGTACTATTATGTTGATTATACAAATTAATTGTCTTAAATAGAGATGAGATTAAGGATATTAAGATTTAAAGTCTCCAGTTTAGATTTCTTATTTTTGGAAAGAATAGAAGAATTATATAATGACATTGAGAAATCCATGTCCACTTGCGTCGAAAGTATTCTCATGAGCGAGATTTTCCTCTACTCTCATGGGAGCATGCCATTCATCTTATTAGGTTAATAAATGCATCTATGGTTCATGCTGTTAGACCCTCGACAATGCACACAATATATTATTAGGATCGAGCCGTACGACCTTGGAATAAATCGTGCGTGATAATTTTCGGAGCTTAAGTCCACTTGATATTATGTTATGGCTTGAGAAGTTATAATTATTTAATTGCAAAAATTAATTTGGAAGTTACTTTTAGTTTAATATTTATTTATTCACTCCTTGTTATTGAGTTATTATTATTGCTTACATGATACGTACTTATTTAGCACTTCTGTATTTTATTTGTTGGCCCATAGTAAGTGTCGATGTAGACTCCTCGTCACTACTTCTTCAAGGTTATACTGTATACTTACTAGGTACATGTTGTTTATGTACTCATGCTACACTTCTGCACTAATTGTGCATGATCTTAGGCAAGTGCATCTCATAGTAACCTAGTGCGTACCACCGATATCCCGAGGCCTAGTGGTGAGCTGCTATCCTGAGCAGTTCTTTAGCACCCAGAGCTTCTCTTTTGCATTTAGTTTCTGTCTATTTTTATTTCAAACAGTTGTTAGAGTTTTTATATTCTACTAGTAGCTCATACACTTGTGACACAAAGTCTTGGAATCTTATTAGTAGACACTTGATGACTTTTGGGCACCTATCTCATCACATTTGTTCTTATAATTATTTACTCTTTATTTTATTAAATTTCTCACTTCTTACTTACCTAATAATTAAAAACCAACTATTTTTAAATTTTAAAAGGGACAATCATATGGTTAGTTCACTGTTGGCTTGCCTAGCGGTAACGTTGGGCTCCATCATGGCCTATAGGAGAAATTGGATCGTGACAGTATGGTCTCAGAGCACTAGGTTTACGTAGGTCTCACAAATTATGAGTAGGCCTAACATAGTCTTGCGGATTGGTGCGAAGACGTCCAAACTTATCTTCAAGAGGCAATAGGATGTTAGGAAAATACTTTTTCTTTATCTCCTATCATGAAGTTGATGTTGCACTAAGTATCTTCTCTTATTCTCTCACAGATGGTGAGAACGTGCGCAACGAATTTTCTAGACCATCGAGAAGTTGCTCCTCCTGTTGCTAAAGATCGAGGCAGAAGTTGGGGGAGTGCTCCACCCTGTGGTAGAGGACGATGATGTCCTAGAGGTTTTACAGTTATATCACTAGTGGATCCAGTAGAGGATCCTATTATTGAGTAGCAGGGTGAGGTGCCTACAGCAGAGCCAGCCCCAGTTGATTCACGTCCGCACCAAAATTTGAGGAGGTTATGGGCCGTATGCAACGATTCATGGATAATATGGCTCAGACTGGTTTATCTCCTGCAAACCCTCCCACGTTCAGGCGGCAGAGGGAGCACATACCCCTACAACTCAGGACCTAGGCATGCAGATGCTGTATATCAAACTCTGGGTGCACTACTTGTGGGCAGATCCCAGCCAGTGGCAACAGCCATACCTAAGCACAAACCAGCTGCGATCGGCGAGCTGCAAAACCTATTAGAATGATGGACCAGGCTACACTCTTCTGTCTTTGGAGGTGAGTGACATGAGTATCCTAGGACTTTATTGATCGGTGCAGGGACAAACTACATAACATGAGGATATTGGAGTCCCATGGGGTGGACTTTACTACTTTCCAATTGGAGAGCAGGGCCCATAGGTGGTGGCGGTCATATTTACTCAGCAGACCAGCAAGTTATCCTCCCTTGACTTTAGACTAGTTCATATGTATCTTTTTGGATAGGTATATTCCACCCTATCAGAGGGAAGAGTTGCGGTTTGAGTTCGAGCAGCTCCAGCAGGGTCATATGTCAGTGATCAACTATGAGGCGAGATTCTATGAGTTGTCTCACCATTCGTTTATGATACGACCTACTGATGTAGAGAAGTGCAGAGGTTTGTTGCCGGTTTGCACTCGGGTATCCAGGACACTATGGCTTAAGAGATCGAGATGGGGACTTCTTACAAGCTAATTGTAGAGATAGCTCGGAGGATCGAGGGTGTTCGTCAGCGGAGCCGAGAGTAGATACTACGGGACAAGCGGTTCCGTTATTCTGGAGGGTCTAGTGGTGCTCCGTCTTGGGGGTAGAGGTCATTTTGGGAGAGGCCAGCCTAGAAGGACCACGTATCCACCGCTGCCGCCTTCTCTAGGTGCTCCAGTACGGCCTTATTTCAGCGCCATGCCAGAGAGTTCTACTGCCCACCAGCTATTCAGGGTTTCTCAAGTGGGTATTCAGGCCATTAGGGTTCGACTTCAAGTCAGCAGTCCTCCATTCTGAGGGGTTGTTACGACTGCCGGGATCTTGGCCACATGAAGAGGTTTCCCCCAAGCTTTAGGGCAAGGCAGTACAAAAGGTTTCTCAACCTATAATTACAACGCCAGCTGTCACACCAGCCGTCCGGCCGACTAGAGGCGGAGGGCAGGTAGGTATGGGCTGTCCTAGAGGTGGAGGATAGGTAGGTGGAGCCAGTCAGGTACATACCAGTTAGGTGAAGGCTAGCCAATCTGCGCTCCAGCTAGGTTCAATGCTTTCCCAGCCAGGCTAGATATAACGGCCTCAGATGCCGTAATCACAGTTATTATTCTGTCTATGGTAGGGATGTTTCGGTAATATTTGATCTTGGGTCTATGTATTCATATGTGTCATCTTTATTTGCTCATTTTTCGAGTGTTCCTCGCGAGTCCTTGGGTACTCTTGTATATGTGTCCACACTAGTGGGCAATTCTGTTGTTTTGGATCGGATCTATCGTTCGTATATTTTGACTTTTTGTAGTTATGAATCTAGAGCGGATATTCTGTTGCTTGATATAACTGACTTTGAGTTCATCCTAGGCATGGATTGGTTATCTCCATACCACTCCATCCTTGATTACCATGCCAAGAATGTTACCTTGGCGATGCTAGAGTTTCCTAGATTGGAGTGGAAGGGTCATCTGTCAGTGCATCTACTCGGGTTATCTCTTTTGTGAAGGCTCGAAACATAGTCGAAAAGGGTTTCTTGGCTTATCTAGCTTATGTTTGGGATACTACTACAGAGACCCCGACGATTGATTTAGTGCCCAATGTCCAGGAGTTCTCCGTTGTGTTTCCTTCTGATCTTCCAGGCATGCCACCTGATCTTGATATCAATTTCTTTATCGATTTAGCTCTAGGAACTCAACCTATCTATATTCCACCATACTACATGGCTCCGAAAGAGTTGAAGAAACAACTTGAGGAGTTGATAGCAAAGGGGTTATGCTGATGTGCATTAATTACCACCAGTTGAACAAAGTTACAATTAAAAATAAGTACCAGTTACTATGCATTGATGATTTGTTTGACCAGTTGTAGGGTGACATGGTGTACTCTAAGATTGACTTCAGATCGGGGTACCATCAGTTGGAGATTCAGGATTCGGATGTTCCGGGAACGACTTTCCGGACTAGATATGGCCACTGTGAGTTTCTAGTGATGTCCTTCCATTTGGCTAACGCCCTGGCGGTGTTTATGGATTTGATGAACATGGTGTTCAAGCCATATATTGATTCGTTTGTCATTATCTTCATTGATGACATTTTGATCTACTCGCTCAGCATGGAGGAGCACGAGCATCATTTGAGAGTGGTGCTTCAGACCTTGTGGAAACAAAATCTATATGCTAAATTCTCCAAGTGTGAGTTCTTGTTATATTCCATGGCCTTCTTGGGGTATGTTGTATCAGGCGAGGGTATTAAGTTAGATCCCAAGAAGGTCGAGGCCATTTAGAGTTGGCCTCGTCCTACCACGATGACTGAGATCATGAGCTTCTTAGGGTTAGCATGTTATTCTCACTGACTTGTGGAGGGCTTCTCATCTATTGTAGCACCTTTGACTAGATTGGCCCAGAAGGGTGCTCTGTTCCGATGATTGCGAGATGAGCTTTCAGAAGCTCAAGACCGCCTTGAGTTAAGCACCAGTGTTAGTTTTGCCTTCTGGTTCAGGGATGTATACTATGTATTGGGACACTTCACGCATTGGTTTGGGTTGTGTATTGATGCAGAGAGGTCAGTTACTGCATATGTTTCACATAGGCTGAAGCCTTACGAGAAAAATTACCCTGTACATGATTTGGAGTTTTCCACGATTGTTCATGCTCTAAAGATCTGGAGGCATTATCTTTATGGGGTGTCCTATGAGGTTTACACCGATCATCGCAGGTTGAAGTATTTGTTCAAGCATAGAGATTTTAATTTGAGGAAGCGCCGGTGGCTTGAGTTACTAAAAGATTATGATATTACCATCCTTTATCATCTGCGAAAATCGAATGTTGTTGCGGATGCCTTGAGCATAAAGGTGGAGAGTATGGGTTGTTTGGCATTCATTTCACCAGAGGAGAGGCCCCTAGATTTGGACATTCAGTCCTTGACTAACAAACTTATGAGGTTGGACATTTTAGAGCCCAACCAAGTTCTTGCATGCATCGTCGCCTAGTCTTTACTACTTGAGAAGATCAAGGCTTGTCAGTTTGATTATCTACACTTATTAGTTCTCAGATAGAAGGTACCACAGGGTAGTGCCAAGGAGGTTACTATCACTGGGCATGGAGATCTGCGACTCCAGTATGATGGAAACAGGAACACCATGCAACCGAACAATCTCCTGAATGTTAATCCGGGTCAATTCTCTAAAGAATACGTGGTCACGACCGAAAGGAAGTGTGCAACTTGGTCAACTTGTTGATAATGACCCAAACTGCATCAAACATCTGCAAGGTCCGCGGCATCCTATCTACGAAGTTCATAGTAATGCGCTCCCACCTCCACTCAGGTATAGTCATTTGCTTGTGTAGACCACCGGGCCTCTTGTGCTCATACTTAACCAGAGAGAAATTTAGATATCTCACCACATACTCGACTATGACCTTCTTCATCTGCCGCCACCAATAATGTTACCTAAGATCTCGATACATCTTCGTAGCACCTAGATGAATAGAATACCGAAAATTGTGTGCCTCCTCTAGAATCATTTCCCTCAATCCATCAATATTAGGGACACATAGACGACCAGATAGAGGCCCTCAGTTTACTTCGCATTTCTTTAGAGCAATACAGAATGAGTTGGGGAATCGGGTAGAGCTCAGCACAACTTTTCATCCGCAAACTGTCGGACAGTCGGAGCGGACAATTCAGATTTTGGAGGATATGCTTAGAGCATGTGTGATTGATTTCACAGGATATTGGGATCGTTTCTTGCCTTTGGCTGAGTTTGCTTACAATAATAGTTATCCGTCCAACATCGAGATGGATCTATTTGAGGCTTTATATGGTAGGCGACGTCGTTCGCCCATAAGATGGTTTGAGCCCAGCGAGGCTAAGTTATATGGTAATGATTTGGTGAAGGCTGCCTTGGAAAAGGTAAAGTTGATTCAGGAGCAACTTTGCACAGCACAGTCCATGCAGAAGAATTATGCAGATCAGAAGGCGTGTTATTTATCATTTATGGTGGGTGAGAAGGTTCTCTTGAAAGTCTCGCTGATGAAGGAAATCCCGCGGTTTGAGAGAAAGTTCAAGTTGATCCCAAGGTTTATAGGTCCATTAGAGGTGTTGAGGCGAGTTGGCGAGATTGCTTATGAGCTTGCTTTGCTTCCCAGTCTATCGGGAGTTCATCCGGTTTTCCACGTGTCCATGATCCGTAGGTACCATACCGATAGATTGCCTGTGTTAGAATACATCACGGTTCAGTTAGATGAGATCTTGGTCAATGAAGAGGAGCCAGTTGCCATTATTGACAGACAAGTTCGCAGTTGAGGTATAAGAAGATTTTTGTAGTAAAGGTTCATTGGAGGGGTCGAACAGTCGAGGATGTGACTTGGGAGAATAAGGAGGACATGCGGAGTAGATGCCCACATTTATTCGACACTCCAGGAATGATTCTAGACTTGTTCAAGGATGAACGTTTGTTTAAGAGGTGGAGAATGTAACGACCTGATTGGTCGTTTTGCTTTCTAGATCCCTGTTCCCCTAAATAAGACTCCCTGTATATGCTTTTACTATTTTATGACTTTTGGGGATGGTTAGTTTAGGTTTGGAAGTGTTCGGGTTGAAATCTGAACACTTAGTTCCTTAGTATTTGCTTTAAAGGCTAAGTTTGACTTGGGTCAACATTTCTAGTAAATGGACTCGGAATCGGGATTGACGGCTACATTAGGTTTGTAATATGATTTTGTACTTGTGCATTTTTTCAGATCGTGTTTTGGATGAACCAAGAGCATTTTGGTGAATAAAGTTGAAATTTGGCGCATTGAAGGTTTTAAAGTTCTTTAAATTTGGTTTGGAGTAGGTTTTGGAGTTATCAAGGTCCGTTTGGAATTCCAAGATCGAGAATAGTTCCGTATGGTGATTTAAGACCTGCATGCAAAATTCGGTGTCATTCCGAGGAGTCTAAGTATGATTCGGCGCATTCGGATCGAATTGGAAACTCGAAGTTTATAACTTGATTCCATTTGACTATGGGGTGCGATTCTTAGTTAGTGTTTGGACATAGATTGCCAAATTTGTTTTGAAAAATTTAATTTGGACGATGTTTGGTTTGAAGATAAAAATGTGTTTGGACATACGTTTTCAAAATATATTTTCCAAATTTATTTTGGAAAAATATGTATATTATTAGTATTTGTAAAGATTTTGGCCCAAAACCAGCTATTGAGCTAGTTTTGGGATTTTTCCAAAATATAGGCAAAATCTATGGACAAACATGTGTTTGCCAAATAAAACCCAAGTTTATTTTAGCAAAATCTGTGGCTAAATGGGTCCTTAGTTTTGATGTTGATTTACGCGATACAAGAGTTCGAGCAGGTCCGTTAAATGTTTGTGGACTTGTTGGTGTAGTTGGACGGGGTCCAGGGTGACTCGAGTGAGTTTAAAACCACTCAGAGTTGAGTTAAAAAATTTGATATCTGCTGCTCGAGTGTCCTTCTTCGCAAACTCGGAGAAGGCCTCGCGATAGCGATTAAGGAATTGGGCTGGGGAATTTTTGTGCTACGCATTCGCAGAAAAGAGCT
>MU739146.1:1814-31432 GCA_026770625.1 Nicotiana glauca | reverse complement strand
GGGGGGGGGGGGGGGGGGGAATTATTGGTATTTGCGTTCGTGAAGGAGCCCTCGCGTTCGTGTGGGGCTGACTAGGTAAGTCTCCGCGTTAGTGAGGCACTGGTTGCGTTCGCGATGACCAGATTTTCTGGGCCTGGGCTGTTTGCCTTTGCTATCGCGAAGAAGGCATACCTGGGAAGATTTGTTTTAAAAACGAGACTTAGGCCATTTCCTCTCATTTTTCATTCCCTTGGCTGATTTTGGAGCTTCTTGGAGAGGGATTTTTACCTAGATATTGAAGGTAAGAAATTCTTACCCTATGTAAGTTTAATACATATATTGTTGGTAGATTTTAACATGTAAAATTATGAAAATTATGGGTTTTATTTGAAAAAACTAGGTTTTGATAAAAATGGGATTTTAACCACAAAATTGATTATGGAATTGAGCGAAAAATATATATTTGAGTTCGTGAGGTTATAGGTAACATTTATCTTCAAATATTTTCAAAATCTAGGCATGTGGGACCGTGGTGAATTTTAGGAATCTTCCAACTTGGGTTGATTACTCTAATAGTTAAATGATAAACTTTTGAATATATAATGACATAATTATACAATATTTGGTTAGTTTCGGGTGGTTTGGCACCGAGTTGAGGATGTAAAGCGTATTTATGGACCTGAAGTGAGCTTGAGAATGAGATAGGTCTCTTGTCTAACCTTGTAAGATGGAACTCATCCCCTTAGGTGTATTTTATTGTGAATTACTTGTGGTGGGATCTATGCACCTACTAGGTTATGAGAGTCCGTGCGTAGCTATATTTCATGTGACGTTCGGGTAGTTTTAGATTTACATCATGCTTTGTTTGCACTGTTATATTGATTATACACATTAATTGTCTTTAATAGAGCTGAGATTAAGGATATTAAGATTTAAAGTATCCAGTTTAGATTTATTATTTTTGGAAAGAATTGAAGAATTATATAATGACTTTGAGAAATCCATGTCCACTCACGTCATAAGTATTCTCGCAAGTGAGGTAAATTGCTCTACTCTCATGGGAGCGGACTGTTTGCCTCGACAGGTTAATTATTGCATCCATGGTTCGTACCGTTCAAACATCGATAGTGCACATAGTATATTATTGTGATCGGGCCGTACGACCTCGGCATAAGTCGTGCGTGATAATATTCGGAGCTTAAGTCCACTTGATATTATATTATGGCTTGAGAAGTTATAATTATTTAATTGCAGAAATTAATTTAGAAGTTTCTTTTAGTTGAAGAATTATTTATTCAATGCTTATTATTGAGTTATTATTATTTTTTACATGATCAATGCTTATTTAGCACATCAGTATTTTATTTGGTTGCCCATAGTAAATGTCGATGTCGACCCAATGTCACTACTTCTTTGAGGTTAGACTGGATACTTACTGGGTACATGTTATTTACGTACTCACCCTAGAGTGCTGCACTAATTGTGCAAGATCTGAGGCAGGTGCATTTGGTAGTCACCTCGACACGTACCACCAATATTTCGAGGCCTAGTGGTGAGCTGCTATCCTGAGCCATTCTGCAGCACCCAGAGCCTCTCTTTTGCATTTAGCTTCTGTCTATATTTATTTCAGACAGTAGTTAGAGTATTGTATATTCTACTAGTTGCTCATACACTTGTGACACCAGGTCTTGGAATCTTACTAGTAGACACTTGATGCCTTTTGGGCATCTATCTCGTCACATTTGTTCTTATAATTGTTCACTCTTTATTTTATTAAATTTCCCACTTCTTACTTACCTAATAATTAAAAACCAACTATTTCTAAATTTTTAAAAGGGACAATCATATGGTTAGTTTACTGTTGGCTTGCCTAACGGTAATATCGGATGCCATCACAGCCTATAGAAGAAATTGGACCGTGACAAGTACTTTGAAAGATTTAAATGAGAATATAATTGTATTAATTTCACTATCAAGGAGCGGTTTATCAAGAGATGAGAGATCCACATTATCAAAGCTTGAATGATTATTTTGGATAGTTAACCAATTGGATTGATTATGACTCGTTGTGAACATGTTTTGGAAATAATTATGGGTGTGTGTTAAACTACCATTGTGGTTGTCCACCCAATATCCATGCTCATTTTTAATGAAGCTTATATGGTTTCGTCTTTTCATATTCTAAACACTAATATGGAAAAATCTAGTATTTTCATCACCGTCATTGAGCCAAGTAATACGGCGTCTCAGTTTTCAATAATCCTCCTCTAGTTTTAGAAGGTGGTTATATTATCTTATAAGGATTTGTTCAAGTTTTTTCAAAATAGACTGCGGCCATAATTAACAGAATTCTGAATACCATAATAACGAACCAACAAGTTTTCTTATTTCTAAATATATTTCCAAAAGTTAATTTTTCTCACATTTGTATGTTGTTGGTGATATTTTTTATATTGAATATAAGATCATCATTTTTCCAATTAGATGTTACTATATTAATAAAGTGCGGATGGGTGCACCAAATATTTTCAAATCTAAAAGGTCTCGAGAAATTTTGTTGAAAATTGTTTAATTTGACTAAATAGAGCTGTGGTCTGAATATATTTTAGGAAGGTAGGTACTTGTTATGTTGGAGAAAATTTGCATCCAATGTTCATTAGCAAATACACGGTCTAATCTTTCCATGATCAAGCCTTTATTTTTTCTTCTATGATCAGACCAAGTAAATTTACAACCTTTAAAACCTAAGTCTATTAGTTTACATTTATTAATATAATTCCAAAGTTTAGAGGATCTTTTATGGTGTAGAGGTCTACCACCCAATTTCTCTGATGAATTAACAATATTTTTGAAATCCCCTCCTATCATCCAAGGTCCTTTGTAATTTTCTGAGATGGAAATTAGATTTTCCCACATTGTATCTCTATTATACTTATTTGTGCTTGCATAAATAGAAATAAATAACCAAGATTATATAAAGGGTCGTACCTCTAACAATGCATGTATTTCTCAGTAGGGACTTAAATCATCTTTGAGAAGTTAAAATCATTGAGAAGAGTTGCATGGGAAGTCATCCTGGTTTCTAGTAAAGCCACCATGCATGGCTTATGAGTATCTATGAGTTCCCCAAAGTTCCTTCAAACATCATCATTATTAGCTTCGTGAACATTTTTGAAAATTATAGAATTGGCTCTATTCATTTCGATTGGTTGTTGATAGTTGGTGTTGGTCTCTAATTCCACAGGTTATTGTGATTCCTTCTCATGGATAGTACTAAAATCACCGCATGCTTTCCAACAGTTGGATCCTGAGGGGGTCTTATATGCATGGAGCATTTGTACATTGCGGTTGGACATCTGAAGATGTACTTCTTGCTCAACATTTCCTGAAAGAGTAGTATTTTTACCTCGTTTAGGTTTGAAAATTTCACACTCTGTTCCATACCTTGTTGGTGGAGTTCTTCTCCTTCCCCTGCTGGATTCTATTATGGTCTTGAGCATTGTGTTGGGGATTGGGTTCCATGGGTACTGGGATATTGTTTCTCTTCTGGGCATGTTCCTGGTTTGCATGCAATTCCCACGGCATGAATATTGGATTCAGATGATGTCACACCTCCTTTTACATATCCGAAGGTAGTATAAGGGAGTTTTTTCACTTTAAGTGACATTATTTGAAATGGGATTATTTATTCAATTCAGAGTCGCCACTTGGGATAGTTTATCGGTGTCCCAAGTCACCGATATTATTTTAAATCCCAAATCGAGGAAAATTCAACTTTCCTTTTGAAGTCTGCGAACCAGAAATTCTGAATAAGGAATTCTGTTAACCCGAGGAAAGGTTTTAGGCATCCCCAGATTCTGTGGTACTAGCACGATGCTTAAACTATTATAGTTGGCCTAATATCTGATTTTAATACACGTTTTAGCCTATGGTATATTTTTAACTTATTACCGCTTTTTAAATTATTTTTAGGAATATTCAACATTAACTAAAATACGTCTTGAACCACGTCACATGAAATGCACCCGCGATCCATGACGCGTTTTATCTAACGTTGTTGAGATTTGGATTTGGGTCACATGAAATGCACACCCGAATTTAGGAAGGTAAAATTTTAAAATAACGCGCATGAAGCAACTACGCACTTTTAACTTTGCGAGGACCATGGAAAATTCAACTAAATGACGCTCCTCGATTTCTAAGGATAAAATGTTAATTAAGCGGGGGCCATGCATTTTGAGATTTTATTCGGCACACCTCGATTCCAATTTTTAAAAGGAAATTCAAACTAAATTTTTGAGGGCCATAAGCTATATTGTATTTAATATGACACGCCTCAACTAATTGAAAGGATCTAATTAATTAGACATTAAAAGAAATTAAATTCTACTTTTATGCTAATTTCCAAACTAGTTAAGGGAAGAGAACGTTTTAAAGAGTAACATTGTTGATTATTTAAAAGAAGAGAAATATTTCAAGCCATCAATACTATTCAGAAGGGGAGTTAAAATGGCGAGCCCAAAAATACAAGAGTATACACTTCCATTTGCCAATGTTTTCCAGTTTGGGCCCAAGATGAGCCCAATTTTTGATGGAAGCAAAAAATGTCCATGGCATGGCACATGCGCCTGAAGTGGGGCTTTTAACACTTGGTCCAGCACTAAGCCCAATGTTCAGCATGAACCGATGATACCTAACCACTTAGAATGCAAACCCAATAAGAAAATACGAAACATGCTACTGAATTGACATTTTACTTCTGCATTTCTGAGACTGAATAAATCCTAAACAGACTCACTAAGCATTCTGTACTTCAAATACCAAATTTACCTTTAAAAAACATGTTTATATGCTAAACAAAATAAATCATTGCATGTTTTTACCTTAACAAACAAATCTCGACCATTTTTCCCTTTTCTTTTACATGCATTTTACACATCTACTACTTGATAAACTTAAACTCTGAGGTAGCATTTTTCAATACTGTCGGAACGCCAAGAAAACCAGCATACGAATTACTTGGAGCTAAAAATTATACTCAGATTCCTAATAATATAAACTTGTTCCTTTGACACATGAGTACAGTAAGAGAAAATAAGAGATATGCCTTATTTATGAAGATATTCTTTGGATCCAATACCATTAAGCATACAATTTACTCAAAAGACCCAAACGCTGTCCCACATGGATCTTACAACAGCACAAACCAATCCAGCTCATAAAAATAATTCCAAAACAAACAACAATCAACAAATACCAAATAAATTCCAATTACAAATGTTTAATGTAAGCCTCAAGATTCACAACATAACCTTAATTTAAACATGCTATAACAGGAAGATTAAACCAACAGATTCAAGTGGAACGAAATAAAGCAAAAGCTAATAAGAAATGAAGTCTTCATTTCTTCAAAATCACAATAGCCATCTTTACATATCTAGAACCAGAGATATATACCTAGAAATTGAAAGGAAAAAGAAGTGAGGAAGCAGTAGAAAATAGCAAAGGAGGACCCAGCAAGAAGCAATGAAACAGTAACCTCTCAGCAGCCTAAAACCCCACTTTTAAAACCCAAAATCAAATCATCTTCAACTCAGGTAAGTGCTTGTGATTTTTCAGAAATTATAGCTAAACAAGAAGCTAAGAAACCAAAAATCAGAACTCAATTTTGACCAATGTTTCACTAAAGGAAGCAAAGAATTCAATGTTCTTCTGTTGGCCCAAGTTCAGTTGATGTTTTGAAGATTGACAAATGAACTCAGTGATGGACCTGGTCCATATGGTGAAACACAGTATTTATCAACCATTGCACATGAGATGCACGTAAGGAAGATATACCGTATAGATCAAGCAACAATATCTTCTAAACTAAATCAAAAAGGTTGCACTTGGGATAAGGAGAACAGTCTCCTTATGAGGAGAGAACACAATCCTAATCTAAGATAAGGGTTGGAGTTAGTATTGGTCAAGGACTCAAAATCGTCTAAGGATAACGAATAGAGTCTCGAGCAAACTCTAATTACTAACTCAATAAATAATTAAGTTTGTTCTCTTTTACAGGTATTGCGCATACGCAGAAGTAAAACATAATTGAGAGCAAAAGAGCAAGTCTGTTTTGCAAGCAATATATGTGAGATATAAGTGTGCACTCCTGAAGCTACTTGAACGAGATAGAAGAACCAGTTCCATTGTGTTTATTCTTATTCTAATTCAATTGTAGGAGGAATTTCTATTTGTACCTTTCAACTTATTTAGAAGCAATATTATTAGGTACTTTGAGTATTCAAGTTAGAGTTAACTTGAAAGTGTCGCAACAGTTGAGACTGCGTGCCACACTGGGATTAGAGTTAATCCTCAGGTTTACAAAGAGTTTTTGTAAATGATATTTTAGCTCAGTGATTTTAGTGGAAGTTTGGAAAAATCCTACTGAGTAGTAGGTCGTGATTTTTTCACCTTTTGAGCCAGGTGATTTCCACGTAAAAATCTCTGTGTTCTTTATTTTATGTATTTATTATTTTGCAAACTGCAGTAGTTAGAACACCTAGAAGAACCAGGTTCTTCTAGAGCAAAAATTGGGTATCACACAAATCACCCCCCCTCTTGTGTGGTATTGATGTTTAGAACAACAATTGGTATCAGAGCTGGTTATCCTTGAAGAGGTTAATACCTTAGGAAAGATCAACATGAGTGCACCACCTGGAAACTGGAAAGGGCAATCCACTGCTAGGCCTCCACTTTTCAATGGTCTCTACTACTCCTGGTGGAAGAATAGAATGAGAGACCACATCATGGGAGAAGATTATGAGATTTGGGACATCATCACTGATGGTCCTCTAGCCATAACAAAGAAGACTGCTGAAGGGTTGGATGTTCCAAAGACAAGAGCTGATTGCACTGCTGAAGACTTAAAGAAGTGGGAAAATAATGCTAAGGCCAAGAAGTGGCTAGTATGTGGACTTGGTCCAGATGAGTACAGCAGGATCCAAAGCTGTAACACTGCCAAAGAAATTTGGGACACCTTACAAGTGGCCCATGAAGGAACACCTCAAGTGAAGAGGTCAAGAGGAACACTGCTATATTCTCAATATGAGAATTTTACTATGAAGGATGGAGAAACCATCCAAGAGATGTATACCAGGTTCACTACACTGACAAATGAACTTGAGTCTCTTGGAAGGTTTATCTTGGAAGAAGAAAAGGTCGAGAAGCTCTTAACTAGAGTTCTGCCAATTTTCTGGGAAAGCAAAATCATAGCCATTCAGGAATCCAAGAATATTGCTACCCTAAAATTGGATGAACTGATTGGAAATCTGACTGCGTATGAACTAAGAAGGAAGGCTATGAAGATGGATGCTCCAAAGAAAGAAAGAAGTCTGGCTCTCAGAATCTCCGAGGGATCAGATCTTGAAGATGATGAAATGGCTATGATAACCAGGGATTTCAAAAAGTATCTTATGAGAGGAAAGGGTCCTTCAAGAGGAACAACCTCTAACAAATTTCGGGCTCCTGAGAAGCAGACTAATGATGGTTTCTATAAGTTTGGTAAGACAGACCACATGATCAAGAATTGTCCTCAATGGGAGATTGAGTGGAAGAAAGAAAGAGCTGAACGGAGAAACAGGAAGAAGGAACAGGTTCAACCAAAAAGAAACAAAGGTTCAACTAAAGCTATGGTTGCTGCATGGGGAGAAACCTCAGATGAGGGCTCAGAGGATGAAGCTAAAGATGAGAAAGCTCTCATGGCCATCGGAGAATCAGAGGATGAAAAGGAGGTAAGTATCCTACATCTTAAAGAAAAGGTTAAATTTTTGTCTAAAGAAAGGTTGGCTGAGCTATTATTGGACTTCATTGATGAGTCTGAAATAATAAACAGTGAGAAGGATGTTCCGTCTAGGGAATGTGTTATCCTAGAAGCAAAATGCAAAAGGATAGAGTGCAGGGATGATGAGAGTGACAACACAAATGCTGAGTTGAAGAACCAGGTTCTTGAACTTGAAAATAGTTTCCTAGAACTCAGATCTGAAAATATTAAACTAAAATTAGGGACAGGAAAGAAAATGGCTACTCAACCATTTCTCACACTAGAAGAAAATCTATGAAAAATGAAAGATGAGTTATATAAGAAACATGAATTGATTAAGGCCCTAAAGGAAGATATAGGAAAGGTAAAACATGAACTAGACAGAACATGCAAATGGAACAAGGCTTCTGATGCACTCTCCTGGATGCAAGAACATCATAATAGCAACAAGAGAGGACTTGGATTTGAGACACAAGCTCCAAAATGGTATCCCAAAAACAAGTACCTCACACTTCCTGAAAATAAGATCTGCACACACTGTGGTAAGATTGGCCATTACAAAAATGAATGTAATGCAAAAGCAAAGGCCAGTCAAAAGAACAAAGCCTTTGTTCAAGAAAAACACAAACTGCCTGGTTGGGCAAAGAAAAATTTAATTCATTATTTTGCCTATAGAAAGGGACCCAAACTAGTTTGGGTTCCTAAGACTAACCCATGATTTCATTTTGCAGGTCCAAGTGAAGGGGAGTAGCCGAATATGGTATATGGATAGTGGCTGCTCAAAACATATGACTGGGAATAAGGACCAGTTCCTTTCACTTGAGAACCTAAAATGAGGTAATGTCTCCTTTGGAAATGGAAAGAAAGGTGAGATCATTGGGGTTGGAAAGCTAGGAAAGACAGACTCTCATTCCATCGAGAATGTCTATTTGATAGATGGCTTGAAATATAGCCTGATAAGTGTGTCACAGCTGTGTGACAGAGGTAATCTTGTAGCTTTCACCTCTATCAAATGCTTTATGATTAACCTTACTACTGACAATATTGTTTTGCATGGAAAGAGAGTTAACAATATTTACATTGTAGATTTGTCAACTCTCTCTGAAAATGAACTCACTTGCCTAAGTGTGTTAATCAATTATCCCCTCATTTGGCACAAAAGACTTGGTCATGCCAGTCTAAATCAATTGAACAAATAAGTCTCCAAAGACTTAGTAATAGGGTTACCTAACTTCAAGTTTAAGGAAGACAAAGTTTGTGAGGCATGTGCAAGGGGGAAGCATGTAAGGTCATCCTTCAAATCTAAGAAAATGATAAGTACGTCCAAGACGTTGGAACTGGTTCATATGGATCTCTGCGGTCCAATGAGAACCATCAGCAGAGGTGGAAAGAGATATGTAATGGTGCTTGTTGATGATTACTCTAGATTTACCTGGGTGCTGTTTCTAACCTCTAAAGATGAAGCATTTGAAATGTTCACTGCTTTTGTTAGAAAAACTCAGAAACAGTTAGGAAATCAACTTGCATCTATTAGGTCTGATCATGGAACTGAATTTGAAAATGCTAAGTTTGGTGAATTTTGTGATGAAAATGGAATGGATCATAATTTCTATGCTCCTAGAATCCCTCAGCAAAATGGGGTAGTCGAAAGGAAGAACAGGACCCTTGAGGATATGGCAAGGACCATGATTCTTTCCAGTAAACTACCTCACAGCTTCTGGGCAGAGGCTATAAACACTGCTTGCTACATAATCAATAGATGCATGACTAGACCTCTTGTAGAGAAAACTCCCTATGAGTTACTTAAAAGGAGAAAACCAAACATATCATCTTAGGGCTTTTGGTTGCAAGTGCGATGTGCACAATAATGGCAAAGACTCCCTAGGCAAGTTTGATCCCAGAAGTGATGAGGGAGTATTCTTGGGATATTCATCACATAGCAAAGCATATAAAGTATTTAATAAAAGAACTCTATGTGTAGAAGAAAGTGTACATGTTGTATTTGATGAATCTAACATTCTCTCTGTGAGACAGGAACATGAAGATGAAGCCACTGGACAGGTGAAACAACTGACTGAAGCCACATCACAAGTCAAAGTGGCATCCAAAGAAGGAACAGGTGATGGAACAGGTCCTTTAAATCTGGGCAACCTGACAAGGGGAACTAATCTGAGAGAAATTGATCAAAACTCTTTGAAGGAACCTGTACTTGAACCTGTTCCTCAACAACAGAACAATAAAGAAGCATCAAGCAGGAACCAACTGGCAGGGAAATCTTACAAGTACCTGAGCTCTCATCCCATTGAGAATATCATAAATGATCCAACATCTGGAGTCAAAACTAGATCTCAACTGAAAAATCTGGGTGCATTTGATGCTTTTATGTCCATCATTGAACCCAAAAATGTTGTTGGGGCTTTGCAAGATGCAGATTGGGTCAATGCTATACAGGATGAACTCAATCAATTTGAGAGAAGTCAAGTCTGGCATTTGGTTCCAAGATCCAAGGACAGATTAGTCATTAGCACAAAATAGGTCTTCAGGAACAAACTAGATGAAGATGGAACAATTACAAGAAATAAGGCAAGGATGGTGGTTCAAGACTACAGTCAAGAGGAAGGTATTGACTATGATGAGACCTTTGTTCCAGTTGCTGGACTTGAAGCAATTAGACTCCTCATAGCCTTTGCAGCATATATGGAATTCACTCTTCATCAGATGGATGTCAAAAGTGCCTTCCTAAATGGCTACCTCAAGGAAGAAGTATTTGTGAAACAACCCCCAGGATTTGAAAGCAAGGAGTGTCCTAACCATGTGTACAAGCTAGATAAGGCTCTATACGGTCTCAAGCAGGCCCCAAGAGCTTGGTATGAAAGATTGTCAAAATTTCTAATGGAGCATGGGTACAAAAGAGGTAAAATTGACAACACTTTGTTCCTAACGGAAAAAGGTAAAGATCTTCTTGTTGTACAAATATATGTTGATGACATAATATTTGGGGCCACTACAGAAAGGTTGAGTAAGGACTTTGCAAAACTAATGGGAAGTGAGTTTGAAATGAGTATGATGGGTGAACTCAACTTCTTCTTAGGCTTGCAGATCAAACAAAGTCCAAATGGAACTATGATCCATCAGCAGAAGTACACAAAAGAACTAATTAAAAAGTTTAAAATGGAAGAATCCAAAGAAATAGATACACCTATTGCCATTGCCACTAAGTTAGATATTGATGAACCTGGTTCATCAGTTGATCAGAAGCTGTATAGGGGTATGATTGGTTCACTTTTGTATCTTACTGCCAGCAGACCTGACATTGTTTTCAGTGTAGGGCTTTGTTCTCGTTTCCAAGAAAATCCAAAGGAGTCACACTTGACAGCTGTCAAAAGGATATTGAGATATTTGAAAGGCACCACTGATTTGTGTCTTTGGTATCCCAAAGGTAGTAATTTTGACTTAATTGGATATGCTGATGCTGATTATGCAGGTTTTCTAGTGGATAGGAAGAGCACCTCAGGTGTGGCACACTTCCTAGGTTCTTGTCTTGTATCATGGGCTACCAAAAAGCAGAATTCAGTAGCTCTCTCTACTGCTAAAGCTGAATATGTTGCTGCTGCTTCATGTTGTGCTCAATTACTGTGGATTAAGCAACAACTGGTAGATTTTGGAATAGAAGTGGGATGCATACCAATATTCTGTAATAACACTAGTGCTATAAGTATGACAAAGAATCCTGTTCATCTTAAAAGGACTAAGCACATAGATGTTAGACACCACTTCTTAAGAGACAACTATGAGAAAGGATTAATCTCCATAGAGTTTTGTGCTACTGACAAGAAAATAGCTGACATCTTCACTAAGGCATTAAGTAGAGAAAAATTTGAAAGAACAGGTTGGAATTAGGGATGATTAAGATCACCTAAAAGGTCCAGTTCAGAATGCACAATGAAAAAAAAAATTTGAAGAAAAATTGAATTTGTTTTTTGGTTAGGAGTTCTTAATTCATGTAAATATCTAGACTAATTCTTAGTCAGTTTCATACTTTAACTAGTATACTCATGTGACATGTGTTTATATGACTCACTGATCTCTTACAAAGTTTTCTATTTTGACATTTGAGGCATAATCAAGAGTTCTACTTGAAGAACCTGGTTTATCAATATATGCTTATGAGAAAGTTCAGGTATGTTTATATACTTTGCACAATTAGAAAGATAAAATTATCAATCATGAGCAGAAGTCCTTGTTACACCAAACGTCCTGAAAATTCTATCCGTTGAGCAATTGAACCAGTTTCACTAAACTAGGAGTCTAACTATAACGGGTATCTTCCCTAAAATCTAGCTATTTTTATTAATCACTTAGGAGACCGGAACTCTAATTTGATTAGACTCCTACTTGACCTCTGAAAAGGCTGCCATTACTGCCCTAATCATGACTTCTCTTTAAAAACCCACCAAAACACTCATAACCGTCACTATTCTAAATCTCTTGATCATCTATCTTCTTCTCCAAAAAGCCCCAAAATTCCCAAAAATTCTTCACCATGACTAATCCTCAAGACAACCCCAGAACTCCCCCACCAATTTCCCCCAACACCTCATCTTCCACTCCTCCTAATGAACTCCCAAAACCCAAATTTCATCGCCAGAAAATGTTAGCTAGAAAAACAGTTGCATCTGGTTCTTTGAGGAAAGTCTTGAACGAAAAATTACAGGCTAGTCAAAGGAAGGAAGGTACAACCATAGAAAGCGACTCAAGCTCTAAATCTGAGAAAGTTTTCTCTGCCAGTGAAGGAGATGAACTGGGTCTTTTGACACTGACAAGAGTCAAGAAATCCCAGGAGAGGTAAACACTTGTTTATTGTTTTCTGATGTGTTAGAAATGGAGGAAAATAGGTTTGTACCGGTAGGGACTGCTAAGAATATTGAAGGGGCTGAATCTAGTAAAATAAGAAAGAAAAAGAAAGGGAAAGTCTTGGCTATATGTGGTAGTGGAGAAGAGGTAGGCATGAAGTCAGAGGGAAGTGGGTCAGGTGAAGCTGCTGAGGGACTGATAAACTTGAGTGAACAATCAGATGAACCTGGTTCATCTGTGGAGGAGACTTTGGCAGATATGCTAAAGAAGGTTGAAGCCAGTTATGATCCAAAGAAACGCAAGGCCTCCTCACAAAGGACCCCTGTTGCGTCCAAACCAACCAAGAAGAGCAAAGTCTCATCACCTAAGTCTACTGCACCTAGGGGTAGAGCCACAATAAATAGGGTGAGGCAAAGTGAAGCAAAACTGCAAAAGGCACTACAGGAGAGTAAGAAAAAGAAGAAAGAAAAGGGAAAAGCAAAAATGGTTGAAAGTTCTGAGGCTGCTGTAGAGGAAGAAGACGAAGAGATGGAACTAGTCCATCAAGAGAGAGGTACGACTGAAGAAGTTCCCACTGCCAAATCAAAGAAAACCAGGTCTTCTACAAAGAATCCCTCCAAATCTATACCTGCTGAATCCTCTCTAGCTAAAAGAACTAGGTCAGCTGCAAAGGGAAAACAAGTACTAGTTGAAGAAGAAGAGGATGAAGAGTGGAGTGAAGAAGAAGGAGAAGAAGAGTCAGAACATGAACAAGATAGGTTTGTCAATTTTGGCAAAAGAAAAGTTCTGAAGGGTAGATTGCTCAAAGACCTGGAGGAGCTAGGCATGTTAAGATTGTTGACTTTACTGGAGGCACAAGGATAGAAGGACATGGTCCTTCATATGGATGGAAGATTGGCCAGAAAAGAACTTGTTGAATTCATGGCTAATGGGACTGTGAAGAATGGGCTGGTAACTAGTGTAGTAAAGGGGGTGAAGGTGAAATTTGATGTACCTAAGTTGGACAGAATCCTGAACATTCCAAGTGTGGGCTATGATGATTACACAAGGCAAAAGTGGCCTTGTCTGGATGGTCTGCCTACTGAACTTCAAATCACTAGGAACTTCTGTGACACTACAGATGCTGAGGAGGTGCCTGAAGCAAGGACTATTCAAAAGAGTGAGATGAGGTCAGAGCATAAAGTGCTCTTTGAATTTGTAAACAAATGCCTGCTACCTAGACAGGAAAGGAGACACACAACAAACTACATGGACCTGGTCCTCATGCAGTGCTTGGTGGAAGAAAAGCAGATTAACTGGCTTGCTTTCATGGTTAAGCTGCTAGACAGGGTGCTAAATGGTTCAAAGGCTCATGCCATCCCTTATGGGTTTATTCTGACAGCTATGCTGGACAAGATGAATGCTCCCTTAAAGTAATGGGAAATGGCTTCCAGCAAAGAGCACTTTGGCATCAAGACTCTTCAGGCCTGTGACTATATCCTCAGTGTAGGCCCTGTTGAACCTGGTTCATCAGTGAAGACTCCAGTAAATAGCAAGGTCAGAGCCTTGGTTCAGGAGGTAGGGACAAAAGATGCTGAAATTGCAAGGCTTCAAGCTAGAGTTGTTGAACTGGAAGAAGAGAGGAATGGGTTAAGAGCTGAACTTGCAAAAGAAAAAGAAAAGAGTGAAGGAATGCTCCGAACTATGCTTAATCTGCTACAAACCCAATCCTCTAGCTCCTCAAAGCCTTAGGTTTCCTTGTCCTATTTTAAATCAATCTAGAAACCCCCCTAGTGACCCAGATTCATGATTTTGTTTTGTTTTTTTTGCTCATGGTTGGTAGTTTTTATTCTTTCTTTTTGTGGACTGTTATGTAGAAGCACTGCTTATCAATGAAAATGTGCATTTCTCTTGCTTTATGTTAATTCTGATCTTTATAGTTATTTTTATCAAGATGATTTTTGATTAACTAAAGCATGCTTTCACTTGCAGTTGCCCCAATGGCCATGATTACTAATTAATATTCTGGGATTCACATTATTTATGGAACTTTTCGATGATGCCAAAAGGGGGATGATATTGTGCTTAAACTCTATTATCTGAACAGTGATTCTTATGACCTAATTAAATCTGGCCCTTAATGATAAGTTAAAATTTTAAATGTTGATTTTTAGCTGAGTTTTGCAGGTTCTCTGATCAGTAACAACACAGAGTTTGTCATCATCAAATAGGGGGAATTTGTTGGCCCAAGTTCAGTTGAAGTTTTGAAGATTGACAAATGAACTCAGTGATGGACCTGGTCCATCTTGTGAAACACAGTGTTTATCAACCATTGCACATGAGATGCAAGTGAGGAAGATATACCGTAGAGATCAAGCAACAATATCTTCTAAACTAAATAGAAAAGGTTGCAGTTGGGATAAGGAGAACAGTCTCCTTATGAGGAGAGAACACAATCCTAATCTAAGATAAGGGTTGGAGTTAGTATTGGTCAAGGACTCAAAATCGTCTAAGGATAACGAATAGAGTCTCGAGCAAACTCTAATTACTAACTCAATAAATAATTGAGTTTGTTCTTTTTTACAGGTATTGCGCATACGCAGAAGTAAAACATAATTGAGAGCAAAATAGCAAGTTTGTTTTGCAAGCAATATATGTGAGATATAAGTGTGCACTCCTGAAGCTACTTGAACGAGATAGAAGAACCAGTTCCATTGTGTTTATTCTTATTCTAGTTCAATTGTAGGAGGAATTTCTATTTGTACCTTTCAGCTTATTTAGAAACAATTGTATTAGGTACTTTGAGTATTCAAGTTAGAGTTAACTTGAAAGTGTCGCAACAGTTGAGGCTGTGTGCCACGCTGGGTTTAGAGTTAATCCTTAGGTTTACAAAGAGTTTTTGTAAATGCTATTTTGGCTCAGTGATTTTAGTGAAAGTTTGGGAAAATCCTACTGAGTAGTAGGTCGTGATTTTATTACCTTTTGAGCCAGGTGTTTTCCACGTAAAAATCTTTGTGTTCTTTATTTTATGTATTTATTATTCCGCAAACTGCAGTAGTTAGAACACCTAGAAGAACCAGGTTCTTCTAGAGCGAAAATTGGGTACCACACAAATCACCCCCCTCTTGTGTGGTATTGACGTTTAGAACAACATCTTCTTTTTGATCCAGCCGTTTTAGTTTTGAGGAATTATTTTCTCTTTTTTTTTTTGACTTGGGATATAAGACAAGGTGCCTTTATAGGCAAGCCTTTAGGGCAACAAAAATGTATTCAGCTTTGCACTTCTGCCCTTTTTCAATTTTCATTTTTGCTTAGGCCTACTTAATGTAAAAATCAGATTTTCATTTAGGTCCCCTTGACAGCTTCTGGGAAGATTCCTAATCTGTTATTCAGATATTTCCCTACCTAGATTCCCCAATTTACCCCTTAAGCACTCTGTTTTTACTTTATAAAACCTGACCAAAATGGGTCAAACCAAAGTCTGTACTGTCCTGAGTCTACAAATTCTGGGCTAAACCTTTTCTTTTGAGCCTAAATTTAACTCGGGGTTCGACAAAAAAATTCGAAGAAAAGGGGAAGAATGGGTCCAAACGGAGTCAACAGACTCTCTGACCTAAAAGCTTTCAAAAAGGCCAAATAAAAAAGGCAATTCAAATAAACTAATATTCAATCACAGAAACACAAATTAACTTAAAAGAAAAGCTTGCAAAAAGGATTGAAATAACGGAGAAACAGAGAAAAAAAAAGTCAAAACCTAAACAAAAGAAACGGAGGAAGATGATAAAGAAATTCACATGAAATTAAAACTCAGAAGTTAAAGACAAAATACCTAAAATAGCCTGGACCGTAAGAAATGCAAGAAAAACTTCGAATCTTCAGAATTTTCCGGTCAAGTTTGACATTAATCAAGTGTTCTTATCAAGAACACATGAATAACGTCAAACTAGACCCAAACTTCACTGAAATCTCGAATTTGAGGTGGTTTGGAATTTTAGGGCTTGAAATAGATTTAAGATTCGAAGATTCTGGGACAGATTTGAGGAAAAAAGAGTGTGGATTTAGTATGAGGAGGTCATGGGGGTTCTCTGTTGTTGTTATGGGGTAGTTTGGGACCGGCACTACCACTGGAGGGGAGGGGAATTTTAGGGCGGCGCTAGGGTTCGGAGTCTGAGTCTCTGAAGAGAGGGGAGTGAGAAAGATGAGTGAAAGACGGGATTAGCCACCACTAAGATGCGGTCATTTGGGGAGTTAGACGGGTGAACCGAGTTGGACACGGGTTTGGGCTGGTTCTGGTTGGGTTTGGACGGGTACTGGTATTAAACAATTGGGCTTGGAGAATTTAAAAGGACTTAGACCAAATTAGACTTTCCTCTTTTGTTTTCTTTTTATTTTCATTTCTTTTTCTAATTTCCTTTAAATTAAAAATAAAAATAAAACCTAAATTATTTCCTAATCAAATAATCCTATTGAATTAAATTAACGGACTCTAAATAATAATTACGACAAATAATTAAATACCAAATTAAAAAAGAACTCCCAAAATTCGAAACTCAAATTAAAGTGCAAAAATGAGTTATTTTTGTGATTTTTCCCTTTTTTATAAAACAAACTAATTTACTAACTAATAAAAAAAATATAAAATTAAATCCTAAATGTAAATGAAATATATTTGTTGTATTTTTATGATTTAAACAAAATTAAACATGCACATCAAATGCAAAAAATCAAGAAAATTCTAGAATAACTTCTAAAAATGACAAATAATTAAAAAGTTATCTAATTTTTGGGATTATGTAGGAGCGATTCAGGTGGGGCAAAAATCACGTGCTCACAGCTGCCCCTCTTTGCTCGGAGACACGAAGATTTTTTGGGCAAAGATAAAATGAGCAATTATGAGGGATTTTTGCCCGTTTGAAACTCCATGAGAAGAATTTTTTGAAGGAGTCTGACCGAACCTTGCTTCAGAGGTTACCTACATATCCTTGGCTATAAAGGAATTAGGTTAGTGCAGTTCTGGAATTTTTGGTAGCTGAGACTACTGAGAATCTGTGATTTCACTGCTGTTGCTGCTGTTTTTCCTTGCTGAGCTCCTTATTACACCAAAATGGAAAGTAAAAGGCTAAACTAGCTAAGCCTATCAACTACGAGTTATAAGATTTATATCTATAAATCTCTTGAAGCTTGATCTTGAGTCGTGTTGGTTTTTGCGGCAGACTCCGATCTAATTCTTGATGCTCATCACCTGTAGGTGCTCGTTCATTCTTCAGCTTTTCGGATCAAGGCGGGACATGCAAAGCTTGTGACTTCAATCGAATTTCAAGCAGTTCGCATCTTTCTCCGCTTCAGCACTCTGATTTGACTTCTTTTTCTCTTTTCTCCTTCTTTTCTTTATTTGGATTGAGACTCATTCTTTTGGTCATCTCGAACCCTGTGCCTCGAGGTCAAACCTGCTCAGACACCAAAATAAACAAACGAACGAAATTCTTCTGCCCTAGTTTTTACTAGAAAAATTTTGTGAGTTATTTGCAGCACAAATCTAAGCTATTTCTTTATTTAAAGCAATAAAAATCGGGATTGTGTATCCTTGGGAATGGGGAATAAAGCCCAAAATTGGGAGGATTGCCAGGTTATGCTGGAAAGCTGACTGGGTTATGCTGGAAAGCTGACCGGGTTATGCCGGAAAAGAAAAAAGTGTCCTCGGGTTATGCCAAGGAAGTCATCAGGTTATGCCGGAAGAAAAGAAAAAAGGTCCTTGGGTTGTGCTAGGGAGGTCCACGGGTTATGCCGGGAGAAAAGAAAAAAAGGTCCTTGGGTTATGCCAGGGAGGTCCACGGGTTATGCCGGGAGAAACGAAAAAAGGTCGTTGGGTTATGCCAGGGAGATCCACGGGTTATGCCGGGATAAAAAAAGGAAAAAAAGGTCGTTGGGTTATGCCAGGGAGGTCCACGGGTTATGTCGGGAGAAAAGAAAAAAGGTCCTTGGGTTATGCCAGGAAGATCGACGGGTTATGCCTGGAGAAAAGAAAAAAGATCCTTGGGTTATACCAGGGAGATCCACGGGTTATGCCGAGAGAAAAGAAAAAAGGACCTTGATTTATGCCAGGGAGGTCCACGGGTTATGCCGGGATAAAAAAAGAAAAAAAAGGTCCTTGGGTTATGCCAGGGAGGTCCACGGGTTATGCTGGAATAAAAGAAAAAAGATCCTTGGGTTATGCCAGGGAGGTCCACGGTTTATGCCGGGGTAAAAGAAAAAAGGTCCTTGGGTTATGCCAGGGAGGTCCACGGTTTATGCCGGGAGAAAAGAAAAAAAGGTCCTTGGGTTATGTTAGGGAGATCCACAGGTTATGCCGGGAGAAAAGAAAAATGGTCCTTGGGTTATGCCAGGGAGGTCCACGGGTTATGCCGGTAGAAAAGAAAAAAGGTCCTTGGGTTATGCCAGGGAGATACACGGGTTATGCTGGGATAAAAGAAAAATGGTCCTTGGGTTATGCCAGGGAGGTCCACGGGTTATGCCGGGATAAAAGGAAAAGGTTCTTGGGTTTTGCCAGGGTGGTCCACAGGTTATGTCGGGATAAAAGAAATAAAAAAGGTCCTTGGGTTTTGCCAGGGAGGTCCACGGGTTATGCCGGGATAAAAGAAATAAAAAAGGTCCTTGGGTTATGCCAGGGAGGTCCACGGGTTATGCCGGGGAAAAAGAAAAAAGGTCCCTAGGTTATGCCAGGTATAAAAGAAAAAAGATCCTCGATTTATTTCGGGGTGGTTCAGGGGTTATACCGGGAAAAGGAAAAAGGTCCTCAGGTTATGCCGGGGATAACTAGGGAATGGGGCCCTATGTTAGAAGGATGCAGCTAGAGATTGGAGGCCGTATGCTACCATGATTTTGGAATTTTTCTTTTTCTCTTTATTTTTTTAAATTTCATTTCATTCTTCAATTCGATTTCCTTCTTTTTTTTTGGTAAAAATACAGGAAAGAATTTGGAGAAAACTTCCCTTTTGGGTTGATTATTGCTGCGAAACTGTTTTTAGCTCTTTCGCATTCTTCCCTTTTGGTTGCACCTGCATTCTTGCACAATTGCTTTAGATTACACATGTTTCAATTTTTAAAACATGGAGCAATTGTTATTTGAAACGATGGTTGGTTTTGTAGCCTTAATTGTTTTGACCACTCGATCTCGGCCCAACTTTTGGTGAGAAACTCTGCTGCTTGCGGGCTTTAATGAAGATTCATCTCTCTCCTAAAATTGAGGAACTCGACTTTTCAAAATTTCTCATGACGGCTCACCCGTATGGGGCTTTGGCCCTTTCACTTTATTCTGCCTCTACGGGCTTTTGACTTTGGATTTCTTTCATTCTCAATAACTTTGGGTTTCAGAGCATCGACCATCATGGCCAGTCGGGGTCAATTTGATGCACTCGCTGAGGCTGAGTACTTTCTTTGGACTTGGCTTTTATTAAGAAGGACCCTATAAAACCAATCTTGCCACCTTTTCTTTGTATTAGTTTCGGAAACAGAGTTAGACAGAAAGGGGATTCAAAGAAAAGTAAACAAAGGACAAGAAAATGAATTTAAAAATAAGTGTCCTTTTTGGGGAAGAAAAAAGGACTTATCTGGGGGTGCATGCAGACTTCAATAGACATGACATGCTTCTTGGACTGGGTGCCCGATCCGCACACACTATCCCAACTTCTCATAAACCACATTGTGACCCGTGTTTCAAAATCGAGAAACCTTGCCAGGACTCTTTCAATACCAATAGTGGTGAAGGGTTTCTTCTTTTCGATCAACGGCGCCCTTTGCGGGTTTTTGCCAATTGACCTCTCTCATTTCTCTTCTTACTATCACCTTATAGTTCTCTTTTACGAGTTTTCACTAACAAGACTCTCTCATTTTCAATTTCTCTGCTCACTATTGACTTATGGCACTCATGGATTTTCACCAATACGTCTCTCTCATTTTATTTCTATCATCCTGGTTGCATGGGATCCAAACAACTGTGTTCTCTGATTTTGAAAACCTTTTGCCGATTGATCGGAAAGACTTGAACAAGGTTTGGGTAAAAAGAATTGCGTAGAAATACAACTTTGGAACAATTCAGGCGGGATCATCACCGATCATTATAACATCTGTCCCAGTTCATTTATTGGAGAAGACTGTATTTTTATTTTGTTGTGACTAAACCCCAGGGATAGGCTGCCTACGTATCCTTTCGGAAACAAGCCGAACGTAGTTCAGGAAAACATGTTTTTTTTTTTGTTTTTTCTTTTTTTTCATCATCATTTTTTACAAACATCTTCGAGTTCCAAAGAGGGTAGTGAAAGAAAGATAACCTGCTCAAAGGGTTAGCAAAGGATTGTAGTGTTTGGGGTAACAAGAATGAAAGACTTCGTCATCCCAATTGGATAATGTTGTCATTGCAGAAAGACTAAACATAGTACCTTTTGACTGCATCCGTATTCACAGCTGCTTCGGGATCATTTCCTTTGATATCTCCCAATTATAATGCCCCTCTTGGCAATATCTTTCTGATTATATACGAGCCTTTCCAATTAGGAGCAAATTTTTCGTTTGCTTCCTGATGATGAGGAATAATATGCCTTAAAACGAGTTGACCCACTTCAAAACTCCTGTCCCACACTTTCTTGTTGTAGGCACGGGCCATTCTTTGTTAGTACAATTGCCCGTGGCAGACTGTAGCCATTTGCTTTTCATAAATCAAGGTTAATTGTTCCAGACGAGTTTTGGCTCACTCACTGTCTTCAATTCCAGCTTCAACAATGATCCGGTGAGAGGGGATTTCAACTTCCGCGGTTATTACGCCTTCAGTGCCATAAACTAAAAGATACGGGGTTGCTCTGCTTGATGTGCGCACAGTAATGCGATATCCCAACAATGCAAACGGAAACTTTTCATGCCACTGCCTGGAACTTTGAATCAACTTTCTCAAAATCTTTTTGATGTTCTTATTTGCTGCTTCGACGGCACCATTGTCTTTAGTCCAATAAGGAGTAGAATTTCGATACGTTATTTTGAATTGTTCGCATATCTCCCCCATCAAATGACTATTCAAGTTTGCAGCATTATCTGTGATGGTAGTTGCAGGGATACCGAAATGGCAGATAAGATTGGAGTGCACAAAATCTACCATAGCTTCTTGGTGATAGATTTGTGGGTGATTGGTTCAACCCACTTTGTGAAATAGTCGATGGCGACCAGTATGAATCTGTATCCATTTGAAGCTTTCGGCTCAATCGGCCCAATGACATCCATGCCCCAAGCAACGCATGGCCAAGGTGCTTCCATGGGATGCAGTCCTGTAGGTGGTGCATGAATATAATCACAGTGCACCTGGCATTAATAACATTTCAGGACAAAACTGAAGAAGTATTTTTCCATAGTCATCCAATAATAACCGGCTCGGAGGATTTTCTTTACCAAAACATACCAGTTCATGTATGGTCCGCACACTCCTGCGTGTACTTCATGCATGATCCTTCCAGCCTCCTCGACATCAACACATCTTAACAAGTTGAGATCTGGAGTCCTTTTATACAAGACATCACCACTCAGGAAGAAACCACTTGCGTGACGTCTAATGGTTCTCTTTTGGTCTCCACTAGCTTGCTCGGGGTACTCTTTAGTTTTCAAAAGCAATTTGATATCATGATACCATGGCTGAATACTTGGTTCTACCTCAACCGTATTACAATAACCATGCCTTTCCCTTATTTAGATTTCCAAGGGATCAATGTGGGTATTGCCTGGGTATGGAAGCATCGAGGCTAAAGTGGCAAGTTCATCAGCTAATTCATTGTGACAACGAGGGATATATCTGAACTCTATTGACTTGAATCACTTGTTGAGATCTTCCACATGTTGCAGGTAGGGAATAAGTTTGACATCTCGAGTCTCCTATTCTCCTTGCGCTTGTCGGATAATTAGATCTGAATCTACCATGATTAACAATTCTTCGACATCTTGGTCGATTGCGATGTTCATACCCATAATGCAGGCTTCATACGCGGTAGTGTTGTTTGTGTAGAAAAACTGAAGCAGGGATGTGGCTGGATAATGTTGCCCAGTGTGTGAGATCAAGATTGCTCCAATTCTAACACTTTTTGCATTTACCGCTGCATCAAAGAACATTTTCCAAGCATTAGTATCTTCGGATATTGCCTCGACTGAATTTACCTCTTCATCCGGGAAGTAGGTGCTCAAAGGTTGGTATTCATCGTTAACCGGGTTTTTAGCCAAATGGTCCGCTAAAGCCTGGGCTTTCATCGCTGTGCGGGTGATATAGACTATGCCAAATTCAGTGAGCAGGATCTACCATCTTGCTAACCTTTCCATGGGCATTGGTTTCTGGAATATGTATTTTAAAGGATCCAACTTGGTTATGAGGTAGGTGGTGTAGGCTTGCAGATAATGTCTCATCTTCTGAGCGACCCAAGTTAAAGCGCAACAAGTTCTTTCCAATAAAGTGTACTTGGCTTCATAACTGGTAAACTTCTTGCTCAGATAGTAAATGGCCTGCTCTTTCTTTCCGGTCACATCATGTTGCCCGAGGACACAACCGAAAGAATTTTCCAAGACTGTCAGATACAAGAACAGAGGCCTCCCTGGTTCAGGCGGGACCAAGACTGGTGGATTCTACATATATTCCTTGATTTTGTCAAAAGCTTCTTGACATTCGTCTGTCCATTTGATTGCCGCATCTTTCTTCAACAACTTGAATATGGGTTCACACGTGGATGTCAACTGAGCAATGAACCGGATGATATAGTTCAATCTACCCAATAACCTCATCACATCCTTCTTGGTTCTCGGAGGAGGCAAATCTCGAATAGACTTTATCTTAGTTGGGTCTAACTCGATGCCCCTCCTACTAACTATGAATCCTAAGAGTTTGCCGGACGGTACCTCAAATGCACATTTGGCTGGGTTTAGCTTCAAATCCTATTTGCGTAGCCGCTCAAAGAATTTCCTCAAGTCCCGAACATGGTCGTCCTGATTCTTGGATTTTATAATCACATCATCAACATACACCTCTATCTCTTGGTGTATCATATCATGAAAATGGCGGTCATGGACCTCATGTAGGTTGCCTCGGCATTCTTCAAACCAAAAGGCATGACTTTGATCTGCCCCAGGGTATGGTAAAAGCTATTTTTTCGGCATCCTCTTTATTTATCAACACCTGGTGATATCCTATGTAACAATCCACGGAGGACTGTATCTCATGTTTGGCGCAGTTATCAACAAGGCTATGGATTTTTGGCAATGGGACATTTTCCTTAGGATTTGCTTTGTTCAGATCTCTGTAATCCACAAACACTCGGGTTTTCCCATCTTTCTTTGGCACTGGAACTACATTGGCTAACCATGTGGTGTACCGAACAACTTGGATCACCCCCGCTTTTAATTGTTTTGTGACCTCTTCTTTAATCTTGTCACTGATATCGGTTTTAAACTTTCTTTGCTTTTGTTGGACAGGGGGATAATTAGGGTAAGTTGGAAACTTGTGAACCACCAAATCGACACTTAGTCTTGGCATGTCATCATATGACTAAGCAAACACATCTTTGAATTCAAACAACAGTTGGATCAACGCATCCCGGGTTTTCTCATCTGTGTGAATGCTTATCTTGGTTCCCCTGACTTCTTCAGAACCACTCAAATTAATTGGCTCAGTGTCATTTAAGTCCGTCTTAGGTTTGTTCTCAAATTGTTTCAATTCACAATTTATTTTTTAAAAGCTTCTTCTTCATCATATTCCGATTCTTGGTTCATTATTTCATAGTTAGACAGTGTGTTTGAATCTGGGCATGAAGTCTGCAAGCATGTCATGTCATTTAAAGTCGCATTATTAGAGCTGATAGAAGAAATAAAAGAGAAAAATAACAAAAACCAGAAGGAATAAAGAAAGATTACGATGAAATATTGTTTTTGTCACACCTCCTTTTTCTGCTACTACACCCCCGGAAAGGTATAATAAAGGGAGTTTTTCCAATTAAAGGACAATCGAAATGGGATTTATTATTAAGAGTTGGAGTTGCCACTTGAGATATTTATGGTGTCCAAGTCACCGGTTTGAATCCCGAATCAAGGAAAAAGTTGACTCCTTAATACAGTCTACGAATCAGAAAGCCGGATAAGGAATTCTGTTAACCCGGGAGAAGGTATTAGGCATTCTCGAGTTCCGTGGTTCTAGCACGGTCGCTTAACTGTCATATTTGGCTTATTTGTCTGATTTCAGTACATTCTCAAACCTATGCATTTTTATCCTTTTAACCATTTTTGATTATTATTATTTTATAGAGAATTGCAACGTCATGAAAATGCATCTCGAACCACGTCACATTAATGTACCCGTGGTTGTTGACACACCTCGACTCCGTTGAGATTTGGATTTGGGTCACATAAATGTGCACCCAAATTTTAAGAAGGTAAAATTATTAAACACGTGCCTAAAGAGACTAACGCGTTATTATTCTTTTGGGGAAGGCCGTGAAAATTTGCTAGACGGCTTGTCCCGAATTCTAAGTAATTATTATAACCAATTATTGAGGGCCCCGCAATTTATGCGTTTTATTCGGGGAGGCTCGTCTCATTTATTTTATTTAAAGGTCCATCCTAAAGTAAACTATGATATTCTGCACTATTTGTCTCTAAAAAAGAAAACCTAATTAACATGCTTGAAAAGGCCATAACTTATTAGTAAAAAAACGCAAATGGAAAATTGCCCTCGAATTTGTAAGCGGGGAGATTGTTTTGTTTTTGTGACGACCCGCCCCGTTTTCCCCATATTATGTTGTTCTATGCTTCAATATCAGTAATTGAATGAATCGGATAGAATTTGAGTTGGTTTTAGTTGGAAATGAGGCACTTAACCTCTTAGAAGGAAGCTTGTTTTGAAAACGTCAACCGGAAGTTGACTATATAGTTAGAAGGCTCGGATGTGAATTTCGATGGTTCGGTTAGCTTCAGGGGATGATTTTTGACTTAGGAGTGCGATCGGAATCGAATTTGGAGGTCCGGTGTAGAATTAGGCTTGAATTGGCAAAGTTGGAATTTTGGCGAATTTCGGTTGATAGGTGAGATTTTGATCCGAGGGTCGGAATCAAATTCGAGAGTTGAAGTAGCTTCGTTAGGTAATTTTGGATATGGCTGCAAATTTTCAGGTCATTCAGACATCATTTGGTCGGGTTTTTGATCGAATATGCAATTCGGAAGTTTTTAAGAAATTTAGGCTTTGATTTGATCATAATTGAGGATTTTGATGTTAACGTTAGCGTATTGATGATTCGAGCAAGTTTGAATGAAGTATTAGATCATGTCTGTGCTTTTGGTTGAGGTCCCGGGGGCCTCGGGGTGATTTCGGATGGTTAAACGGAGGTTTTAGGCATTGTTGCAGGTTTGATGTCTCAGCTTTATGGTGTTTCCGCATCTGCGGAAAAGGAGCCGCTTAAGCGGTTTCGCAGATGCGGTGGGGAAAGTCGCAGAAGCGATCTTGAGTGGCCCAGGGGATTTCCGCATAAGCGGAACGTGGAGCGCGTAAGCGGGGCCGCGTAAGCGGATTGAATACCGCATAAGCGGTTGGAGGAAACCGCATAAGCGGATGTTTGGATCGCATAAGCGGTCCCCGATGGTTTTAAGTTAGACCGCATAAGCGTTCAATATTTCGCGAAAGCGGTACCGCAGGTGCGGTCAGTGGACCGCAGAAGCGGAAATCTCTGAACGGTTTTAATGAAACTGTGTTCGCGAATTTCAGAAGTTAAGGAAAACATTTTGACTTCGGGAAGAGGCGATTTTGGGCGATTTGGAGAGTATTCGAAGAGGATTCCATCAGGTATGAATTTATATACTCGAATAATGTTATTATGGTGTAAAAAAAGGATTTAAACACTGAAAATCCAAGGATTTAAGGGGTAAAAATGGAGGTTAGGGCTTGAAACCTAAGAAAGTGTAAACTTGGAATTTGAGGGGTCAAATAGACTCCGATTTTGATGAATTTGATATGGATAGACTCGTGGCGAGACGAGGAGTCCGGTAATGTGAATTTTGTAATTTTTCGAGAAGTGGGCCCAGGGCTCGGGTTTTTCTAGTTTCGAGATTTTTGATATTTTTCGATTGTTTTCGATTGGGTATTGTTCCCTTAGCATATTGTAATGCATTTGACCTGATTTTGGTTAGATTCGACGTGCGTGGAGGCCGAATTGAGGGGAAAAGTCATCGCGAGCTAGAGATTTCACCGGTTCGAGGTGAGTAATACTTGTAAATGATATCCTGAGGGTTTGAAACCCCGTATTTGCACATCATAGTGCTGTATTGTGGTGACTTGCACGCCAGGTATGAGCGTGGGGTAGAGCACCATTGGGGATTGTGACTTGGTCCGTCCCGATTGTTGATTTTACTGTGTGATTGATTGAAAACTACTTGATGTTATCATAATTTGGGCTGGTTGCCATTTTTGGGCTTCGTGCCGATTATTTGGATCCCTTAGGAATTATTGTCACTGTTTCCATGATGCTTAGCATGTTTTCATAATATCAGTCCTGAGTTAAACACTGTCTTGAAATGATCCGTAAATTTCTAAAGTCTTAAACACTTAAGATATAATTCCTAATAATTGGAACTGAAAATGATAAACTTGACTGTGCCTGTGTGGCTTATGTGCATATATCTGGACTGAGTGTGGATCGGGCTGCGCACTGCAGTAGTGTTGTATGTGCATTTCTGGACTGATGATAGATCGGGCTGCTCGCCGCAGCGGTGTGATATTGATATTGCTCTTGGGCTGTAGGAGCCCCTCCGGAGTCTGAACCCCCACAGTGAGCGCGGGTACCCAAATGGATCGGGCTATACGCCGCAGCGGTCATATGCATTGCATTGCATTCACACATTGATTCCTGTTTGTACTACTTGGCATGACATTTAGCACTCTCATATCATTAGCATCCATGCTATTTCTTACACTGTATACTAGATACCCTGGTGTTATTTGTTGACAAAGTGCTGTGCCCGAGGGGCTGACTTGTGTGCGGACTTGCACTAGCTGATATCGCGTTCATATGCCTACTGTTGGAAAAAAATATTTTTAAAAGAGATTTTAAATTGAGTTAGATGTTTTCTAAAGGAGTTTCACGGTTTTTACTATTTTGTTAAAAAGGTTGTACTGTACTATATAGCATGATATAGTGTTCTTACATAATTTCTTACCGCTCAGTTATTATTTACACTTATTACCACTGAGTTGGAAGTACTCACTTTACTCCCTGCACCATGTGTGCAGATCCAGGTATCTCGGGAGTTTAGCTGAGCTTTTGCTGATTTCAGAGTTTATCCGGAGTTGTCGAGGTAGATGCCTGACGTCCGCAGGTCCCGACTCCTCCCCTATCCCTTTTATTATCTTTTCGCAGTTTCGAGACATTGTATTATTTGGAGTCTTGTCTCACTGTATTGTTAGAGGCTCTAGACTCATGGCCCCCAGATCTTTGGAAGTATTGTCACGACCCGGATTTCCCACCATCGGGATTGTGATGGCGCCTACTCGTGGTAGCTAGGAAAGCCAACTTACTTACCGTTTTCATTAGTAAAACCATCCTGTTGTCAATTTATAGCATCATTAATAATAACAACAATACTGCGGAAGTCTAATTTTTATAAGTCTGAAATAAATACGAAATTCTCAACAATATCCTCTACCCAAGATTTGGTGTCACATACTCACGAACCACTAAGAATAAACTACATATAAAGGTCTGAAAGAAATATAACAGTTGTCTGTCTCGAAACAATGAGGCAACAGTATAAATGAAAAATATAAGAAGAGACACCGGGCCTGCGGACGCCTGCAAGGCTACCTCAGTCTCGTGATAATATAATCCGGCTCCCGAACTATTGCTGCTGCTGCTGCTCAAAACCTGGACCTGTGCAAAAATGCACAGAAGTGTAGTATCAGCACAACCGACCTCATGTGCTGGTAAGTGTCTAGCCTAACCCCGACGAAGTATGACGAGGCTAGACTGGACACCACATAAACCTGTGCAGTTATAAATATACAGCGGAAATCAAATACCAAGTAAATAACAACGTGGGAGGGGGAAACATGCTATGGGGGAAATACAATTAGCAGTAATCCAGAGTATTGACCAAACAGCTTAAAGTCCGCAATGAAACCAAGAAATCAATATTCTGACATAACCACAGATATCAACAACTGTTGCGGCGTGCAACCCGTTTCATAATTTCCATTGTTGCGGCGTGCAACCCGCTCCACAATACCATTGTTGCGGCATTCAACCCGTCCCACATTATTTATCATTTATCATTATTGCGGCATGCAACCCGACCCACATTATTTACCGTTTATCATTGTTGCGGCGCGCAACCCGATCCTTAGTATCATTTGTTGCGGCGTGCAACCTGCTCCTCAGTATCATTTAACAGTCTGAGTCCCCAAGCAACAGTCACAATTAAGGGACACATAGCAGACAAATACATAGCAAACATCCCGGCAAGGGAGTACAATTAACAGTTCAATCATCCCGGCAAGGGAGAATACATTAAATACTTACGTCCCGACAGGGGAATAATCAACAACATTTCCTTTTTTGCTTACTTTACTTATCTTATAATTCACTTTACTATTCTGAGCCAACGCTCTAAAGAATCCAGTCATTTCATATACTTTCAATATTCGTATCATAATTCGAGCCAATGCTCCCAGGAATCAAATAATTATTTTATCGTTCACATGTTATTCACAACATATAGAATTTCTCCAATAATTACGGAGTTCACAATCAAGTCATGGTAATTACATTATAAGGACTCACGGTCATGGTCGACACCAATGTATAGATACTCGTCACCATCCCTATATATCGTACTCGATCACATAGCAATTAGCAACAAGACTCAACTCCTATTCCCTCAAGCTAGGGTTAAACCAAACACTTACCTCAAAGCCTTGAAGACCGCCTAACCTTCAACTATTGCTTTACCT
>MU739145.1:36978-74753 GCA_026770625.1 Nicotiana glauca | reverse complement strand
TTGTTGGACTTTAAGTCATTTGGGCTTTAAAGTAAAAGAAGTGTGAATTGAAAATGGAGGGAAATAAAATGGAGGAAAAATAAAAATTTAAAGAAGTGAATTTTTGTCTCGCACTTTGTCCCTCATTGGTGAGGGACAACCACGTTTGTGTGCTTATATATAGAATCACTTCTTAAAGCTCTTAAAAGGAGTTGAAGAGAATGAACCCTCGCGCCGTCGTCGTCGCTCGCTCGGCTCGGCTTTGGATTTGGATTTGGATTTGAATTTGTCAAATGATCGATCGATAAGATTATTTTTTGAACAAAATTTATTTTATTATTTAATAAACAATTAAATGCCAAATCACTGCTGAAATACGCGAGAACCTGAAGGTTCAGAAGGCCTCTCTGGCCGCGGTTCAGCCGCGACCGAGGTGGAACGGCGACAGTCAGATTCAGAGAGGCTCGAAGGTTCAGAAGGCCTCTCTGGCCGCGGTTCTGCCGCGATCGCGGTAGAACCGCGGCAGGCGGCGTATTTTCTGAAAAGGCACATTTTCCAGACACCTCTTCTGATATTTGCCTATAAATTCTAAGGCAAGGCTGCATCTTCTATATACGAAAAATACTCCAGAACTTCTTTCTTTCTGAATATATTGCATCCTAGTTCGCAGTATCTCTCTCTCAAATTCGTAAGTGTGATTTTGCTCCGTTCTTTGAGTTCGTTGATAGCCTGCAGTTTGTATTGCCACTGTTGCAGGAAGGTTTATTACGTTTTATCCCGGGAGGATTTAATCCATTACCTTGGCGACGTGCGAGGGGGTTAAAATTCCTTAAGGGACACACAAGAAAATTGTGGACTCGGAAATTTCTGATTCTTCTACATTTCTTTATTCTTCTAACAGTTTTCTATTTTTTTTTATTTTAACACAGTGACGCGTTCAATTTCAAATATAATTAAATTGCCAAAAAACTATTATATTTTCAGTAAAACAATTTCTTTCAAAAATGCATTTCTCGGGTTTGGGACCTCGAAATTCGATTTCGGGCATACGCCCAAATCCCATATTTTCCTACGGATCCTCTGGGACCGTCAAATCATAAGCCTGGGTCTGTTCACCCAAAATATTGATCGAAGTCAACATAAATTCAATTTTAAAGGGGTTTTCTTTTTCATCTCTGATTACTCGATAATTTTCACAAGCGCAAATTCCGTTTTTATAGGATCAAAAATAAATTNTGTTGCAGGAAGGTTTATTCCGTTTTATCCTGGGAGGATTTAATCCATTACCTTGGCAACGTGTGAGGGGGTTAAAATTCCTTAAGGACACACAAGAAAATTGTGGACTCGGAAATTTCTGATTCTTCTACATTTCTTTATTCTTCTAACAGTTTTCTATTTTTTTTTATTTTAACACAGTGACGCGTTCAATTTCAAATATAATTAAATTGCCAAAAAACTATTATATTTTCAGTAAAACAATTTCTTTCAAAAATGCATTTCTCGGGTTTGGGACCTCGAAATTCGATTTCGGGCATACGCCCAAATCCCATATTTTCCTACGGATCCTCTGGGACCGTCAAATCATAAGCCTGGGTCTGTTCACCCAAAATATTGATCGAAGTCAACATAAATTCAATTTTAAAGGGGTTTTCTTTTTCATCTCTGATTACTCGATAATTTTCACAAGCGCAAATTCCGTTTTTATAGGATCAAAAATAAATTAATATGTTCATCACATTTTCACATAAAAGCATTCTGTATATACGTTCAGATCGTGCACGTAAATCCAGGTGAGAAAAAAGGAGGCTTCTAGGACCTTGGAACACAGAATTTATTGGCAAATCAAGTCACATTGGTGCACCACGATTATATTGGACACTTTCAACAATCTTAAAATAGTTGCTTCATGCGTGTCTTCTTCTTTTTCTTTCTCTTTTAAGAGACAAATATTTAACTCGTCTTCGTTAAATACTTTGATGCCCACCTAATTTGGATTCTCACAATTTCATTTTAATTTGGAGATAAAAAGCAACAACGTAAAAAACTTATGCTATCAATGTGTTGTAACATGCATGTAATTTTACGTTAGTTCCTTCTTAGATTACCAAGAGTTATTATAATTGGTTTTTAATTATAAGCAATTCGACATCTTGAAATTTTTTGGACGGCATATTAATATTAGTATTATATATGGCGTAAAACCTAAAATCTTTTATTAATAGGGAAAAGAAAAGAATTTGAATTGGCTTTCCTTTTTAGCACATCATCCATCCTTTCCTAATCCAGCTGGAAACAACCATGCAAATTATAAAGGTGAATAAAGATTTTTCCCTCTCTTTACGACATTCTAGGTCTTTTGGCTCCTTTCTAACAATTGGATCTATTTGGTAGGAATTGAGGGAAGGGGAAAGTAGATTCCTATCTAATGATTGGCTTTCTCGGTTCTTTCTCTTTGGCAGCTAGAAGGGATAAAACTTCCTTTTACAATTTCATTCAAAGGAAAATTTCACTCAGACCCTTTAGATACTTGATATTTAGAAGAAGATTCCTCAAATCTTAATGAATTGCAGATAAATCCTCTTATGTGTGGGGTCAAGTTCTGAAATTTGAAGTTTATTTCACCAGCCTTCTTTAATTTTCAAGTAAAAAGAGAAATTGATGAAGTCATCAAAATGTTCATATATGTAACAAAATCTTTTTGATCTTGTTTTCTTCAAAAATTAATCTTTTGAGAAAAATATTACTAAATTTTAGTTTAAATGATGAAAAATAACATTACTTTTCTTAGAGATACCTACAAAGAAACAAGAGTCAAAATTAGGAGCAAGGCAGAAAGAAGACAGGAAGATCTACACTGATTTTGAAAATTCAATGAAGGAAAGAAGATCAACTGCTGATTATGTATTGGTAAAATTCACCTTCTTCGCGTGGCGTACTAAGATAATAACACATGACAAATAAGGCTCCAAAATAGAGATAAGAACGAAGGGATTCTGCTACCAGAGCAACCCTTCATTCCGGAAACTATTATGATCAGAGGGATGAGTGTTCGAAAAATGAACGAACGCATTTGAAGACACAGTCAATCGTGCTTAGGTTGAAGTAATTACCATCATCGAGAAATTTGCTTCCTACTATCCGAATCCCTGACATGCTAGCCCAAAATTCGGAACGATGACACTTCTATATGACTACAAATGCACATTGGTACCTCTTGTAAAGGGATCGAAAAAGAAAAAGCAATTAACTCTCTTTAGGTGTTCTTCTCTATAATACATTGTATTGTAAAAAATTAAGTTTACATATAAAGATGACGTGTCATGACACGTGGATCGATCAAAGAATTATGATTGACAAAGAGGTACGAGTTGTAACAGGTACAAACATAGACATGGAAAGAGGCACGAATAGCTATTCAAAAGATTCAGCGCCCCTACCTATTTAAGCCCAAGAATTAAAGAGAATGAACCTAACAGTACAAAGGAGTACATACAGTATTTAATGAGCCTTTAATATTAAAAACGTTAGAAAATCTGTATTAAATGTAATGATTATATAACGTAGCATTTAATGCCTTTAATTGTCTATAATGACCTTATTATGAAAAAGGCAAAACGCATATCTCCAAAATAACTATAAAAGGGAGAGAATGGATCAATTGTAAGGACACGCAATATCAACTGAATATACTGAGTTACTCTAATTTCTGTTACCAATTCTATTGCTCTCAAAATCAATTACTTTTATTAATTTCTGATTATCAGTAGCCCGTGTTCTTCATAAAATAGAGCTTTGGCTGAAATTCTATTTTTTTGTTAAACAAATTGGTTTCGTTACCAGGAATCTGATAATATATTCTTTTTAGCTTAACTTTCCTTGTTGCATCAACCATGTCGAACAATAATGACAACACTCAAGGAAATCAAGAAAACCAACAACTTCAAGGGAATCAACAGGATAATCATACTCCTGTTCCTTCTCCACAAAGCTCTCCTCGATGGTCTCGAGAAGGCACTCCTGATGGATCTCATTCACATGAAAATGCTCAATTTGAAAATGTTGAAGCTATCGACGAAGCTTTGCAAAAAATTAATTGCTGCACAGGTTAATAAAGCTCTTGAAGCTTTTGCTAGTCCATTACCTGCTGCACCGCTCACACCCACTCCAAATAACAACACTTTGGAGAATCCTTGTCCTGGGCTTGTTAATTCAGGAAGTGGTGGAACCCCCAGCGAATCACAAGAAGGAGTACCAGGTAACTTAGTTAATTCTGATCTACGAAATTTAGTACTAACATTGCAGAAACAGCTTAAGGAGCAAAATGACTGCATAGAGCAAATACCCAGCGTGCCACTCATAATCAAAAGGATAGATATGGATAAATATTCGCAACAACCCTGGAAGCCAAGAGCTGCTCCCCTCCCAATTCCAAAGAAATTCAAAATGCCTGATATTCAAAAATATGATGGAACAACTGATCCACGAGACCACATGACTGCATTCACAACGGGCGTCAAAGGCAATGACTTGACCAAACAGGAGATTGAATCTGTATTGGTCAGGGAATTCGGTGAAACACTCACTAAGGGTGCATTAACATGGTATTCTCTTTTACCCGAAAATTCTATAAATTCTTTTGCTGAGCTTGCAGATTCTTTTATCAAAGCACACTTGGGAGCTCAGAAAGTCGAAAAAAGAATGGAGGATATTTTCAAAATAAAGCAAGGGGACTCAGAATTGCTCAGAGAGTTCGTAGACAGATTCCAACGTGAAAGAATGACATTATCGCGCGTACCTGACAATTCGGCAGCTATAGCTTTCACAAGTAACTTGAATGAAAAAAGCTCAGAAGTTACGAGGCGACTCAAGGAGAGTCTTCGTGAATTTCCAACGACAACATGGAATGACGTTTATAACAGGTATAGCACGGAGCTGAGGATTGAGGAAGATATTATTTCACGGCATCAAAAAGAAGAAAAGTTAAGTAGGAGACGGGCGAAAACTGAAAAAGGTCTGGTAAAAACAGGTACTAGACATACATGGGACTTGAAGGTAAAGACTCACGATCGAAATAGGATAATCAGAGATACGATCACAGATCGAAGAATTGAGAGTCGGGCTCGTCATCAAGATTTGGGAATGATCGAAGCACACATGAGTCACGAGATGATGATAGAAACTTAAAGGCGAGGTTTGGTGGTTATAATTTCAATGTGAGCACTTCCGAACTCGTGGCTATTTTGAGAAGCATGGGAGACAAGGTACGATGGCCAGAGGAGATGAGATCGAATCCAAATAGGCGAAACCCTGATCATTGGTGCGAATTTCATAATGATCACGGGCATAAGATGGCAGACTGTAGGTTCTTGCAAAGTGAAGTCGATAATTTATTAAAACACAGGTATCTTACCGAGTTATTCAGTGAGAAAGGAAAACAAGCATACATGAAGAATAGGCAGGAGCCCTCCAAACCACCTTCACCCAAAAGAACCGTCAATGTTATAAGCAGAGGAGAAGAAATCAATAGTGTGACGTATACCACAAGCAATAAGGTTTCCAAAGTAACGATTACCCACGGGAAGCGGTTGCGTAGAAGAAGAAAATATTACGTTCGATGATGCGGATGCGGATGGCCTATTAACTCCACATAACTACGCACTGGTACTATCTTTACTTATACATGACACTAATGTGAAACGAGTTTTGATTGATCCAGGTAGTTCCGTGAACATTATTTTGCTACGAGTATTATATGAGATGCAAGCTAAAGATAAATTGGTACCAAAAGCGCATACTTTGTCAGGATTTGACTATTCCAGTGTTGTGATGAAAGGAGAGGTGATACTTACCACATTCGTAGAAGGAGTTGTCAAGGATACGAAGTTTCAAGCAGTGGAGATGGAAATGGCTTACAACATAATTCTTGGGAGGCCATGGATCCACGATATGGATGCAGTTCCATCAACCTTGCATCAAGTCATCAAATTTCCAGCACCATGGGGAATATGTCAAATCCATGGAGACCAATAGACATCCAGGAGAATCCACTCCATGGTAGATTCAAGTACTAAAATTGAAGAAAAATAGCAATCACAGAACCCATTTGAGGATACCTCAACTGAACAAGGGCGAATAGATGTGGATTCAAGGCCCGACTCCATTCAAGAACCAGAAGAGAATGAAAATATCAAAACAATGATAGAAGAGCTGGAGGCTGTAGTATTGTTTATACATTGGCCTAAAAAGAAAGTTTACATAGGAGCCAATCTCAGCCCGGATATAAAACGTAAGTTGATTACATTTTTAAAAGCTAACATGGATTATTTTGCTTGGTCCCATTCTGATATGACAGGAATACCATCGGAGGTAATGACTCACAAATTAAATGAAGAACCATCTTATCCACCTATCAAACAAAAGAAGAAAAAACAAGGAACTTTTAAAAATCAGATGATTCAAGATGAGGTCCAGAAATTATTAAAGAATGGGTTTATCCGCGAGGTAAAGTATTCTAATTGGTTAGCTAACACTGTTGTGGTTCCTAAAAAGAATGGTAAATGGCGAGTTTGTGTAGACTATATAGATCTTAACAAAGCTTGTCTTAAAGATTGTTTCCCATTAACTCATATAGATCAACTAATTGATGCTACTGCAGGACATGAGTTATTAAGTTTTTTAGATGCATACTCAGGATATAACCAAATCAAGATGGATCCCACAGATAAAGAAATAAATTTGTTTGTAACAGACAGAGGGACTTACTGTTATAAAGTAATGCCTTTTGGTCTCAAAAATGCAGGAGCAACATATCAAAGAGTGGTGACCAAAATATTTCCAAAACATTTGGGAAAAACTATGGAGGTCTATATAGACGATATGCTTGTTAAAACTCAACATTCAGGAGATCATATATCACAATTGTTTGAAACGTTTAAAATTTTGCGAAAACTTAGTATGAAATTAAATCGAGAAAAGTGTGCATTCGGCATTGCATCAGGTAAATTTTTGGGTTTTCTTGTTTCTAACCATGGTATCGAAGTAAATCCCGTGCAGATTAAGGCCATAGAAGAAATTCCTGATGTACTTACAAGTACAAAAGAAGTGCAAAGGTTGACGGAAAGAATTGTGGCCTTGGGGAGATTCATTTCTAAATCATCAGAAAAGTGCTTTAAATTCTTTGCAGCTCTTAAAAAGCAAGATCATTTTGAATGGAATGAGGAATGTCAATCGGCACTCAAAAATTTGAAGATATATTTATCAAATCCACCGTTGCTCGCAAAACCAAAGGTTGGGGAAAGACTGCTCATCTATCTTGTTGTCTCAGAAGTAGCGGTAACTGCAGTTTTAGTCTGTGAGGACCAAGGTAAACAATCTCCGATCTATTATGTCAGCAAATCTTTAGTATATGCAAAGACGCGGTATTCTCAATTTGAAAAGCTTGCACTTGCATTAATTATGGCATCTAGAAAATTAAGACCTTATTTTCAATGTCATCCCATTGCTATAGTAACCGCTTATCCATTACGCAATATATTACATAAGCATAAATTATCTGGGAGGCCAGCCAACTGGGCTATAGAATTAAGCGAATATGGTATCACATATCAACCTAAAACTGCTATAAAATCACAGGTGTTAGCAGATTTTGTGGCTGATTTTAGCCAAGGAATGCAATTACAAGCAGAAAAAGAATTGTAGGTGTTCAATGGAGCTAATCCAGGAAATTGGACCTTATTTACTGATGGTTCATCTAATGTAAAAGGTGCAGGTTTAAGGATTGTTTTGGTACCACCTACGGGTGAAACCATTCAACCAACTATTAAATGTCATTCTATAACTAACAATGAGGCAGAGTATGAAGCTATGATTGCAGGTTTAGAATTGGCACGGGAACTTGACATAAATCAGATTATAATCAAAAGTGATTCTCTGTTCGTAGTTAATCAAATGATGGGGACTTATAGGGCTAGGGAAGCAAGGATGAAACAGTACTTAGAAAAGGTACGGGATTTGATAAAACAATTTCAAACCTGGAAAGTTATGCAAATACCAAGGGATGAAAATGTTGAAGCGGACGCTAGCTAATCTCGCATCTACGACAGATGTGGAAAATGATGCAAATGCTTTAGTTATTTATTTATTTCATTCAGTTCTCGACCCCGATAAGAATGAGGTAAATTTTAATACTTTAACTTGGGACTGGAGGAACGAGATTGTTGCTTTTTTGCAGTATGGTATCATTCCTGAAGATAAGATAAAAGCTCACACGCTTCAAAAAAAACAGCTCGGTATTGCTTAAAGCAAGGCAATCTCTACTGAAAAATGTTCGGTAATCCCTTAGCAAGATGTTTCGGACCTTCTTAGAAAGCATACGTAATGAGAGAAATAAACGAGGGGCATTGCGGGAATCACGCAGGAGGAAGGTCATTGGTAAAAACACTGATTAGGGAAGGTTATTATTGGCCTAAAATGGAAGAAGAGGTGGAAAGTTTCGTGGCTAAATGCGATAAATGCCAAAGGTACGGTAATAATATGCATAGACCTATGGAGTTGCTACATCTGGTCATTGCACCGTGGCCATTTATGAAATGGGAAATGGATATTGTAGGTCCACTACTACAAGAAAAAGGGCAGGTAAAATTTTTGCTCGTACTCACTGATTATTTTACTAAATAGGTAGAGGCTGGAGCATTCAAACAGGTGCAAGAAAAGGAAGTTAAAGATTTTATTTGGCAAAATATCATATGCCGATTCGGTGTGCCAAAGGAAATCGCGTGTGACAATGACCCCCAGTTTATAGGGGCTCAAATCACAGAATTCTTTCAAAGTTGGCAAATTAAAAGGATCACATCCACACCTTATCACCCGGTGGGTAATGGGCAAGCTGAGTCAACAAACAAAGTCATTATCAACAATTTAAAGAAGCGTTTAGAGGAATCCAAAGGTAATTGGCTAGAAATATTACCTGGTATTTTATGGGCATATCGCACAATAGCGAAAACAAGCACAGGAGAAACACCATTTTCATTGGTTTATGGAGCTGAAGCTTTAATTCCAGTTGAGATAGGAGAGCCCAGTACAAGGTTCACACATGCGTCAGAAGAGTCTAATGACGAGATGATGCGCGTAAATCTTGATTTACTTGAAGGAAGGAGAGAAGCTGCACTAGTAGCAGCACAGAAACAGGTCATCAAATGATACTACAATCGAAAAGCACGCCTCGGATTCTTCAAAATTGGGGACTTTGTGCTCAAAAAGATTTTTCAATCTACGAAGACAGCTAATGCGGGGAAATTAAGTCCAACATGGGAAGGACCCTATACGATTTGTGGTATTGCATGCAAAGGAGCATATGAGTTAGAAACAATGGATGGCAAGATACTACCTTCGCATTGGAATGATGTTCACCTGAAGAGATACTACTTCTAAGGAATATCCACGGTCAGGTATCTATATTTTAAAGTTTAATTTTGAATTGTTAAAATTTTACTAATGATTTTAGATGATAGGCAAAAAGCTAACATGTGCTAAATGATGAGTCACGACCTGCAAGGCACGAGGAATAAATTAAATTTTCCGGCCTAGGGTTACAATTATTCTGATAGAAATACAAACGGGTTAAGCAGTCTATATCTATAATCGCACCTCCGAGTCCCGTATGTTTTTCCTTTTCAGGGAAAGGACCAAATGAGAGGAACAATCAAGTGCTCGAGGCTTCATACTTCAATGCTCAAACACTTGGGAGACTATATAATATACACGGGCGTAAGTATAAAGAAGGCAAAGAAGATTGGGAAATAATCAAATTAAGCCTGAAAAATTCACTCATTGAATGAGTCAAATGCAGAGCAAAGTCACGAGCTAAGGCCAAAGAAAAACTTTACCATAATTAGGGTAAAAGTAATGTACTAAAATGGGTTATAAATAAAAACCTCGTGTTCATTTTCTTTTCTGAAATCTGTTATAAGAAAAATAGTTACGAGAAAGTTATAGGTGTAATTCAAAATACGTGTAAAGTGTTACTCAAAACTAGACAAAGTTCGAATAAAAACTTGTCAAAAGTTTTTACAAAGAAACATGTGTATTCATATTTCTTTTATCGTATGTTAACACCATAATGAAGTTGAAACGTCTTCTTCATTAAGTATCAAATATGAAAGGGCTATCTTTTATAAAATTCATGATTATTTTGAATATTCATGAAGTTAACAGAAGCATTTTTTGAAGAATAAAAATGCAATATATTCCGTAAGCCCTGAGAAAAAAAGGCGAGAATAAATAAAACAGAAGTTCAAATAGTAACAAAAAACTTCTTAATATTAAAAAACTAACACTAAGTATGAACTTAGTCATAAAACTGCAAATTGTTTATACATACTGCCCTATAAAAGGTCTAGGGACTTAAGTTTCCAAAAACAAACCCTTAAATGAAACCAAGGGTTTTAACCACAGCTTTCCAAAAAGGTACCTGAGAAAAATAAAAAAAACAAAGGAATTCAAACAACTTAAACTTTTCATTAAGAAGATGAGGGAACTGAAATAGGTGCATCAACAGCAGCAGGGTCAAATTGGCTTACAACAGTAGGTTCAACTTGGCTTACAGCAGCGGGCTCAACTTGACTTGAAGGACTGGGGATATCCGTATCAACTACAACATTTGCAGAAGCTTCAGCAACGGGAGAAGGAAAATCTTGGTTTTGCTGAGCCTTCTCAATAGCTTCATTGATTTTAGCTAACTCAGATTCCAAGTTAAAATTCTCCTAGCTAGCTTCAAAAAGGGTATCACGGCGAGAATTCAGAAAAGCCCAACTCACTTCCATGGCAGACTTATCCTCAAGGATCTCATAATCCCTCTCCCAATTAGCAATTTCATTAGTTAACTTTTCATTTTCAGCAAAGGCAGATGTGTAAGAAGCTTGAAGAGAGGCATGGGAACTTTTTAAGGCACAAACCTTATCGGAAGAAATTCGACGGTCTTCTTGTGCTTGAGTCAAATTCTGCACAAGCTCACCAGCATAAGCTTTTTTTTCATCCAAGAGAACCTTCAGTACTCTAATCTCTTCGCTTGCCTTGGACTACTGCTTGGAGAAGGAAGTATCAAGACGAGCCTTTTCTTTATCTACTTGACTTGAGAAAGCCTTTGCAATTCCCAATCCTAAAGTCAAGGCCCATACCTGCTGCTCCAAGGTACTCTTACTTTCTTCTAAATAATCCACATCAATCTGAAAACTTTCATACCGATCCTTCCAATTGTACGCCTCTAATTGATAATCACGCATTAACCGTTCTGTGAGGGTAACCCTTTTTATCATATCTGTGCCGATGAGATTAGCCTAAAAAGGGGAAAAAGGAAATGCGAATCCTAAAGATAGAAAAATGACAAAGGAAAATGGGAGAAATACCTTTAAAGAACAATGCACAATGTCATTCATCAATGTCAAGGAATTATTGGTCTCCAGCTTAGCTTTCTCAATTGGACCAATTAAAGGCTTTAGACATACGTCCGCTTGACCTGATTTCCTTAAAAGATTACCCTCAGCGGGGACTTTAATAATCACCTGCCTCATGGCACCACTTCCACTTGAGGAGCCAACCTCTACATGGTGAGAAAGTAGAGGAAGAGTTGCCAAAGGAGGAACGATAGAGGTAGTAAAGACAGTAGCCTGGGAAGGTGCAGAAATAGTCGAGACCGGCAAAGAAGGAATCACATACACGGGAGTAGAAAAAAAAGCCAGGGGAGCTTTATCAAAAACTGGACCTAAGTTTTCACTACCAAACCCGCTAATAAAAAGCTGCTCAATAGAATCGTGAGCAGCAACGGGAGCAACATCGTCATCAAGAACTACAACCGGGGCCTCAATACGCTAAGAGGAGAAGAACTGAGGGGGTATACTTCTGCTTCGTCATCAGAAATAATGCATCTTCGGGTCCGTGGCCTTGTTACCAAGGAACCCCCGTCTTCCTCTTCTTCAGAGTCCTGGTCAGCAGCGGCTTTTCTTTTCGATGAAGAACCCGAGATTATTTCTTGGGCCCTTTCCAAAGAGATACGATAAGCCACGACCGCCTCAGCAGTAACTCCTCGAACAGCAAATCCTGATAAAAAGATGGATTGATGTAAGTTCCAAAAAAAACACACAATATGTAAAATAAAAACTCTTACCATGAGTTTTCACCTTCCAACCAAATCGATGGGAAAGTGTCTTCCAAGACCTACCATCCATTGGTGCAATACTCAACAACTTTGCTACCCAATCACAAAAATTGGGAACATCATCCACAACTCTCATGTGCTAGAAAAAGGAAGTTAAATTAGAAAAATCAACAATTGAAGAAAAAGGTACGAGAAAGTTAAAAGACTCACGTGCAAAATTCCACTTCCCAGGGAATGTCGATGCCCTCTTTTTCTTGCGAAATCGAGTTTATGACATCTAAGAAGACAACTCATTCCCTTTTGGGAATTGGGTTTTGAATTGAAGAGTCACCACCTAATGATTAAGTACATTAGGACACTAAGAGGGTTTTGATTTAGAAACCAGAGATTTGGGTAAGGGCTAGAAATTATCTCGAGGAGAAGGTGTTAAGCACCCCTCAAGATCCACTAGTGTGGTTCCCGGCCATACTATAATTGTGACTTTAAGTGCAAGCAAGCAATAAAAGGAGTTAAAGAAGTTGAAGTTTGGGAGGAAAATAATTTAGAAATTCTAAAAATAAACAAGTAAAGGGGGAAGGGGTTTTGCACTTATATTGAGCAATTAAAATCAAGTTGAAGAAGCAAAATTTTTGGGAAGAAAGCAGTTTTGAAGTTCCGAAAATAAACAAGTAAAGGGAAGGGGGGGTCCTAAGTTTATAAATTATATGGATTACCCCACACAATACCCGATAACCATTTATACATGTGGTGTTATTGCGTCGTCATCATATCCATATCTATCCTTTCCCACCCCATTAAGGTATTAAACGTGGAATGATCTCGCTCTGCTTATTGCATGCTATTACCCACCCCAATCCTATCAGTCCCGGAGACATTTGGGACTAATAATCCGAAAGGGAAGAGGTATGGAGTTTTATAGGTTTAAAAGGATAAAATTCTAAAACGACAAATAAAAACACGTAAAGTAGATTATGGGAAACACATAACAACTTAAAAGGCTCAGATAGGCCTCCTAACTTAAAGACATGTTGTTTAGCATGTCTTGCAGATACTGGTTATAGTCTGAATTAAGCTTAAACGTTTAGGAGGAAAACTGGTTTATTACACATTTCAGATAAGAAATCGGAATTATACCTGCCTGCTGGTTGGAATTTATAGAGTGATTCTATTAACTAATATACCTTATAGATTGCCTAGGTGAAACCTATAGGCATGGTATCTAAATACGAGAGAAAGATACTGATTTCAGAAGCAGATTTCTTAACATCATGAACATAAGTTCTGCAAGCGTTTAAGCACTATTATTACCAATTTCAAACTTATAAATGAGTTGAGGGATTCAAATTGGTTAATTACTCCTATAGGCGTGCTTTCTAAGCGTGACTGATTTTAACCTTTATGGAAACATAGAAATCCTATAGGCATGGTGTCTAGAATACTGATTTTATTATTTAAACCTATATATTATTTGCCTAGTAATGGATAGGTTTGTAGAATTCAGGAAGCCCTATAGACATGCTCTCTATATGATAGGCAAGAATGCAATATCCTATAGACAGGTTCTTTATATGAGATGTAGAAATATAGAAGCGACTGATATGATATATTATGTATGAAATGCAGAACTTATAGGCAGGATTTCTAGGATGCAAAAGTGCAGAAGTTTATGACTTTCTAAAAATACAGTAGCGCAGAACCTAAAACAGGATTTCTATATAAAAATGTAGAAATGCGGAACTTAACACATGATTTCTATATTAAAATGCACAACTTAAAACATGATTTTTATATGAAAGTGCAGAAGTAAATACCTAATGAATAGGATATCTACCCTTATGCATACAATAAGTAACCCTCCCATTTTCACTATAAACCTTATGAGTTATTACAAAGTATTACAGCCCAGAATGAATACAAAAATGTAAGAAAAATACATCAGAAAGCCAAAATCCCAACCAAGGAGAGCCTAATTCAGACTTCTGTCTAAAGCATGAAGTAAACCAACTCCAAAGATCAAATTCCAAAGCCTTTCTCTTATTTGGGATGTGTCAGAGTTCCCTAAGAGTCTCTAGTAGACTCCGGGAAGTGCTTACACCCAAATATATATTGCAGAATTATATTAGAGTGCAGTGTGGAAGGGCCAGCCCTTAAATGTCCAAGTTCAGAGGGAGCTCAAGGTCCCAAAGCAGTGCTCATAGGAGAGGGGGAGAACTTAGAATCTAAGAGAGAGTGCAAGTGCATAGAGGGGATATTGGGAAAATCCATGACAGGCTGGTGGTCATACCCAACAATTAAGAGTGCTGGCACAACCCAACCAGCCTGTTAGCCACATTGTTTGGGAGTTATGATCCATTAGGGATCAAGTCCAGACATGAGCAACAATTGGGATGCTGCCAGGCCAGAACTTTAACTCAAACACATAAAAAGGAATAAGGGTATGGGGAATTCATAACAGAAACAGATGCAAAGAGAACAACATATTCAATACTGAACTTAAACAGAAAAGTAGACAAGATTGTAGAAACTATAAAGCAAACACATAGGGATGAGGCTGAAAACGAAATTAGAACATACCAGTTTCAGGGAAACAAAGAGAGAAGAGCAGTAGTAAAGCCAAATTGTAGACACACAGCCAGAAGATTTCAAAAGAGAGTGAGGGTGTAGGAGTTTTGAAATTGAAAGTGTTCAATAAGTGTTGTGTGTTAGAGTATTGAAATCTAGATATCTTAAAGTGCTGAAAGGTCGTGCCCTTTATAGTGCAGAAAGCAAGTAAGAAAATAGTTTTGAAATCAATTACATAAGGTCTCCCTTTAATTAAGGGATTCTAATTTTAAACAGGCAGAATAAATAAGGAAAATATTTGATCAAAATCTTTTCCAAAGTAGTACAAGACGGGAAAATACACAGAACCTATTTAAGGGAAGAGTTTGATAGCAACACAGTTTGTGCAAATAAGGAAAGACAATCAATCAACATCCAGTAAAATCAGAAATTGAGTTTTGGTATGACTGAATCCAACCAGAAAAGGTGAAGAAAAGTTTAATTATAGAAAATCAGTAACAATCAATCGAACCTTGTTAAAAGTAATTCTGAATCAAGCATAAATTGGCAAAATCCATTTTGAAGGAAAAATTCCTCATATATAAAGCATACAGACATGTCAAACACGAAAGGATTGTCATGCTAATTAGAAAGAATCTAGTATAGAAAAGTTCAGAGTCACAAACAAAGAGGCTCAAATTCAGTACACAGACTCAGACTTAGTTTGAGAGAATCCAGGGTTCCATAATAGAACCCTAGTCCACACACAAGATGAAAATAGCCAAAAACCGCAAACCCTAGGGTTTCCAACTTGAATCAGATATAGAGACGAGAAGGCCAGCAACTGAATCAGGCTTAGAAGCCTCGTTCAGAGACTCGTGCGAGAACACACATATACAATAGCAGGTTCGAAACAAACATAGTGAAAAAATTGTTTTGAAGGATAAAGAACATATTTTAAGAAAAGCTCGGAACTTAAACAGGTTCAGAAGACAAAGAGGTAGTATAAACTTAAGAAAACAGTAGATGAAAAATGTTTAGAAAGAACTCAAACAAAGTCCAGAAGAAGGCAAATAAAGAACTAAGAGCTTAGTAGAAAATACAGTAAAGGAACATAGGGGTAAACGAACGTATAAGATAAACGTGTGAAAGCATGATATAGAAACCAGTAGAAGAAAGACAGGAGCACAATAGAAAACATGCATAATAAGTCAAACATAAGAACATAGGAAAAGAACATGCGAGGTAGAAAAGAGAACCTAAAAACATAGCATAGATAGATTCACACAAAGAAAAGAAGAAGAAGAGTCATCGAAACATTTTGAAACTTTTTCAGAAATGCTAAATCGAAGAGAAACAAATTTTCAAAGAAAAGATTGGGGAAAACATTTTAAAACTCTAGTAGAACACATATATAGCACGGGTTTAAGAAAAAAACCAGAGAAAGACCTCGAATAGCTTCTGAAACCCTAGAAATGAGAAAGACTTGGAAGAAGGTCCGATCTTGAGTCGGAGAGGTCAGAAATAGGCTCCTGATGTTTGAATATACCGGAGCGAGGCCGGAGAGGCCTCAAAGCCATGACTCTGAGATGATTTGAGAGAACAACATCGAGGTCAGACCTCGAAACTTTGAACACCCAGGGTTTAAAGGTGGAGGGGGGTGAGTATAGGCCATCCATGGCCTGAGAAGCCATGGATTTTGGTGAGGTTATGGTCGGAGAGGATGAGAGAGGCTAGGGTTCCAGGGAACCTCTGAGAGAGTTTTTAGGAGAGGAGCGTGTTTGAAAGTGGCTGAGAGATGTAAATGAGGGGATTAAGGTATGGTTGGGGAATTAAAATGGTAAGGAGTAATCATGACCGTTCATCAAAAGGATCAACGACCTGGATTATAAGAAAATCGGGCGTGTTGGATAAACGGGTTAAGGGGTTGGGTTAAAATTGAAATTGGGCCGGTTCAATTGGAGGTTAAGATTGGGTCAATTGGAGGCTAAAATTGAAATGTAATGGGGCTACAATTGATACGAATTGGGGCTATATATTAAATAGCCAGTTTTGCCATTTATTTTATTAACAATAGTAGAAATGATTCTGAAATTAAATTAAAAGTACTGAATTAGTAAATAATATATAAAATTTAAAAATATTGGAACCAAATTTATAATTATAAATGCTATTAATTTTAAAATAGGCTAAAATTGTAATTATATGTAATTTAGCTTTTAAAATACCAAATAAAATATACAAAAATTACATTAACTTTATTTTGGTGTAAATATGGGAATGAAATAAATTGTTTACCAAAATGGATGATTTTGGGAATAATTATTGATTTTGTACTGCTAAAATGGACAATAAATTGATTTTAAAAATCTTTTAAAAATTGGAAAAAATACTAAAACCCTTGGGCATGCTTATTTTGAAAGTATTTTGTATATATGAAAATATACAGGGAAAAATTGGGTATTAACAACTGCCCCTTTTTACCCGGAAAGGATGAAACAGTTATCGGGTAAAGATATAATAGCCAATTTGACCGAACGAAATGGTTTGAAGATCTGACCGTGCTCTCGTTCCTGAGCTGCCTACATATCCCTGGTCTTACAAGAATCATGCCATATGTAGTTCAGGATCCATCAACGGAATATGCTGATGGAGGTTTTACAAGAATGGACGATGAATTCAGGTTAGGAAGGATAGTTAAGGTATAATCAGGGCTGTGGAAACTGGAGTGGGATCGCTCCTGCTGAGATAGCCATTGATAGCCGGTTTACCTGCAAATGAACAATACAAATGTATATGGTGCAAAATTTAAACATTATGCAAGTTCCCGTTGGACCATGAATGCTGTCTTTGGACGGTTAGGATGACGTCCTCAGACTATGACGTCCTTAGCCATGAAGCGTATATTAAAGGATTCACAGGCTATGAAATGATGTTCTCGAGCTATGAGAATGATGCCTCTGAACCATTATGCCTTTGAATAATGATATGCAAGAGATAAAAGTGGGGACCTCAAGCCATGGCATGGCGTTCTCGGGATATGAAAATGGTGCCTCCGAACAATGACACCTTTGGACAATTTGGTGATCTTTCAGCCCAAGAGATGCAAAAAGGTGGCAATCTTTCAGCCATGCAATGTAATAAGAAGCGATCTTTCAGCCAAATCCAAGGTAAATAAGTGGCGATATTTCAGCCTATACAAATGTAAATAAAAGTGGTGATATTTCAGCCGATGCGAGAAGTAAAGATAAAGGGTGGTGATATTTCAGCCATTCAAGATGGAGGTAGAGCTTAACCTCGGAAGATAGAATAGTAGTCTTATGCAATGCAGGAAATACAGATGGAGACAGAGCTTAGTCTCGAAAGGCATAATGGTAGCCTTATGCAATGCAAGAAATGTAGATGGAAATAGAGCTTAGTCTCGGAAGGTAGAATGGTAGCCTTATGCAATGCAAGAATGCAGATGGAGACAGAGATTTGACTTGGAAGGCAGAATGGTAGCCTATGCAATGCATGAAATGCATATGGAGACAGAGCTTAGTCTCGAAAGGCAGAAGGGTAGCCTTACACAATGCAAGAAATGTAGATAGAGATAGAGCTTAGTCTCGGAATATAGAATGGTAGCCTTATGCAATGCATGAAATGCAGATGGAGACAGAGCTTAGTCTCGGAAAACAGAATGGTAGCCTTATGCAATGTAAGAAATGAAAGGCGAATAATAATAAAATTTCTTAGCTGAGAGCTGATTGCACTTTTACGTCTGCTGGGGACATTGTGCATGGATTGCAATTGTAGATAAGTGATGGTTCTGAGAGTCGTACTATTGAAAAGTATGGATGTATAAATGTATTCGGTAGTTTTGTTACTCGGGTGCCTGCATCCAAATAAAAATTGTGAGTTTTGTAAAGGGGGAGGGTTAGTTCATATCCCGTTGATTTTGCTTGATTCGCTCGGCTCTGCTTTGGTGATAATGTATGTTTTCCTGGGGTAGCGTTGCTAAACAAAGCAATTTTGATAATAGACATGCATGATTTAGTAACAAATACGACATAAATATATAACCGAAAATAGTTTTCTTCAGATGAATAGATTTCTGCGATGCGGTTCAAGACATTGCAACCTCTCTTGCCTCGGAATTTTGAGGGTCCTTCTCAAAATTCTACCCCAGTTTACTGGGATGCTGCTTCTGACGGCTGCATGCAATAAATGGCTGAAATCAACATCGGAATTTTGAGGGTCCTCCTCAAAATTATGCCCGAGTTTCCAATAGCGGGGGGAAATGAAAATTTTATTGAATTGTGACGGAACCCATAGGGCTGCCTACGTATCCCCTCTTAAATGGGAATTAGGTCAGGCGTAGTTCATATAAATCATATAAGGAAATCATAAATGCTACACATAGTATCGCTTGACTGCGTCTGAATTAATCGGCTTTGGCCAAACTTCTCTGTCCATTTCTACGAGTATGATGGCTCCTCTTGTTACAACCCGGTGAACCATGTACGAGCCCTGCCAGTTGGGAGAGAACTTCCCTTTAGCCTCATCCTGATGTAGGAAAATCTTCTTTAACACTAGCTACCCCAGTGTAAACTGTCTCGGCTTGACTTTTTTATTGAAAGCTCTGGACATTATATTTTGATAAAACTGACCGTGGCAAACTGCATTCATTCTTTTTCCATCTATAAGAGCTAGCTGCTTGTAACAACTCTTTACCCATTCTGTATCGTCGAGTTCTGCTTCCTGTATGATCCTTAAGGAAGGAATTTCTACTTCAATGGGAATGACTGCCTCTGTACCATATACCAACATGTAGGGGGTTTCCCCAGTCGATGTGCAGACTGTGTACGGTACCCCAATAAAGCAAATTCTAACTTCTCATGCCACCGCTTATGCTTTTCTATCATTTTCCTCAGTATCTTCTTGATATTCTTATTGGTGGCTTCTACGTCTCCATTCATCTGAGGTCTGTAAGTTGTAGAATTCTTGTGTTTGATTTTGAAGGTTTCACACATGGCCTTCATCAGGTCACTGTTGAGACTGGAACCATTATCAGTGATGATTGATTCTAGAATCCCGAATCGACAAACAAGATGGTCGCAAACAAAATCTGCCACGACTTTCTTAGTCCCTGCCTTGTAGGATGCTGCTTCAACCCATTTGGTGAAATAATATATTGCCATTAATGTAAACCTGTGCCCGTTGGAAGTAGGGGCTCGATTAGTCCGATAACATCCATTCCCCAAGCGGCGAACGACCATGGTGAGCTTGTTGCATTAAGCTCATTTGTAGGCACCCTTATCATGTCTGCATGTATCTGACATCGATGGCACTCTCGGATGTACTGGATGCAGTCCGTTTCCATAGTCATCTAGAAATAACCTGCCCGAAGTATCTTCTTAGCTAAGACAAAACCGTTCATATATGGACCTCAGGTCCTAGCATGAATTTCTTCTAGCAGTTTAGATGCTTCCCTTGCGTCGACACATCTTAGCAATCCCAAATCTGGATTCCTCCTATACAGGATTCCTCCGCTGTGAAAGAAATTGTTGGATAACCTCCAAAGTGTGCGCTTCTGAGTAGCGTTTGCAAGTTTTGGGTATTCTCCTTTTGCCAAATATTCCTTGATGTCATGAAACCAAGGATTTTCGTCTGCTTCTTCTTCAATGTGAGCACAGTAAGCTGGCTGATTATAGATCTTCATGGGAATAGGGTCAATGAAATTCTTATGTGGATGTTGTATCATAGAGGCCAAGGTAGCCATTGCATCGGCGAACTCATTCTGGACCCCGGGGACATGTTGGAATTCCGTCTTTGTGATTCTCTTCCTCAACTCCTGTACATGATGCAGATAAGGGAGTATCTTAGAGTTCTTGGTTGCCCATTTTTCTCGAACTTGATGTATAAGCAGGTTTGAATCTCCAATCACTAGCAATTCTTGAGTGTTTATGTCAATGGCCATCTTGAGCCCTAAGATGCAGGCTTCGTACTCGGCCATATTGTTGGTGCACGGGAACCTAAGTTTAGCGGACACTGGATAATGCTGGCCAGTTTCTGATACTAGGACTACTCCTATGCTAACTCCCTTGAAGTTTGCTGCTCCATCGAAAAACATCCTCCAACCGTCATAGGATTACGCAATATCTTCTCCTATGAAGGGTACCTGTTCATCAAGAAAATACGTCTTTAGGGGTTCGTATTCTCCGTCCACGAGATTCTCGGCAAGATTATTTGCCAATGCTTGTCCTTTGATTACCTTCTGAGTTACGTATACAATGTCGAATTCACTTAACAGGATCTGTCACTTGGCTAGCTTGCCAATGGGCATGGGCTATTGAAAGATGTACCTCAGCGGATTCATTCTTGATATGAGGTATGTGGTGTAGGCACAGAAATAGTGCCTCAACTTCTGAGCTACCCAAGTCAGAGCACAACAGGTGCGCTCTAACAGAGAATACCGGGCCTCGTACGGGGTGAACTTCTTGCTAAGATAATAGATGGCCTGGTCCTTCCTCCCCATTTCATCATGTTTCCCAGAACGCAACCGAATGCTCCATCCAATACCTTGCTCGGGCGGGACCAAAACTGGCCGTGTTGATAGGTACTCCTTGATTTTGTCGAAGGCTTTCTCACAATCATCAGTCCATTTGGTAGCGGCGTCCTTCTTCAACATCTTAAAGATTGGATCACAGATGAAAGTAGATTGTGCTATGAACCGGCTGATATAGTTAAGTCTCCCCAAGAAACTCATAACGTCCTTCTTGTTCTTTGGCGGTGGAAATTCTTGAATAGCTTTGAACTTTGAGGGATCCAGCTATCCCTCGGTGACTTACAATAAACCCAAGAACTTTTCAAGCAGGAACCCCGAATGCACATTTTGCGGGATTCAGCTTCAAGTTGTACCTTCTCAGTTTGTTGAAGAACTTGCTCAAATCTTCCATGTGATTAGTGGCTTTCTTGGAATTTATGATAACATCATCTATATATACTTTGATCTCCTTGTGTATCATATCATGAAAAATGGTAGTCATGGACATTATGTAGGTGGCCCAGCATTCTTTAACCCAAATAGCCTCATTATACACCCCCCACGATGTAATGAAAGTCGTTTTCTCAGCGTCTTCCTTATCCATCCATATCTAATGATACCCAGCAAAATAATCAACGAATGACTGCAGCTCATGCTTGGCGCAGTTGTCAATTAGAATGTGTATGTTTGGCAAGGGGAAGTCATCTTTAGGACTGGCCCGGTTGAGGTCCCGGTAATCGACACTAACTCTGACCTTCCGTCCTTCTTCGGCACTGGCACAATATTGGCTAACCATGTTGGATACTCTACTACTCTGAGAACCTTAGCTTTGACTTGCTTGGTGTCTTCTTCCTTGATTTTCAAACTCATGTCAGGTTTGAACTTTCTGAGCTTCTACTTTATCGGTGGACGTGTCAGATTAGTCGGCAGTTTGTGTGACACAGTAGATGTACTCAAACCAGTCATGTCGTCATATGACCAGGCGAATATGTCCTCATACTCTTTTAGAAATTCCGTGTACTCTTTCTTTTCTGACGGTGATAGATGAACACTGATGCGAGTTTCTTTAACATTTTCTGCATCTCCCAAGTTAACAACCTCAGTTTTGTCCAGGTTGGACTTAGGTCTATTCTCAAAATCCTCAACCTCTTTAACAACCTCTTCTGGTATATCATCATCATCTGAGTGTATATCCATTTTTTGCATTGTCTCGTTGTAAGTCACAGTCATCGGTTCATCAAGATAAGTAATAGTAATGCTGTGTAAATAAAGTAAATGAGAGAAAGTAATAAAAGTAAGATTTACAAGAAACCGAAGCGCTTTTGTTAAATTTCATAACAGTTTTGAACATTGGAGCTCTTATTTTGAAATTAAAAATGCAAAAAGAAAGTCGACTAGCAAAAATAAAGATAATGCGTGGTGCTTTGTTCAGCCTTGCTACCCTAAAGCTTTCCGGGCTCTGGTGGTTCTGATGCTCCAATTGTTGAGGCGTGCTCCTCGGCTTATGGCTTATATGGAAGGGCCTTCCTCCCCCTCCTTCTCGGAAAAAACACAACAATCCATGCCATCATCTTCCAAGAACAAATCCCTCATCCTTGCAGTGCGTCCTCTTCTTCCGACCCATATATAACATCGACTGGCTGGAAAGTCTGCTCTAGGCAAGGTATCGGTTGCTCCAGTGGATAGTAAGGACTGCATCATGGTGGCGACCATTCATTGAACTCTTTCCAGGTATACTCGTATCCTAGACCGAAGGTGGTACCATGTTTCTTTAGTTTGATAGGTAAAGCGATCCCTTGGGGGTTCTTGCCAATTCCCTTTCTAGGTTCATATCCGCTCCAGTTCAGTATGCTTTCAATTTTGTTGTCCCACCACTTGTCTTTATAAACGGCGTTGACTCGCTCGATGTGGTGGTAGGTCTCCCCTCCTATTTTCCTTCTTCCTCTGATCGATGGGATGGTCTGGCGACTGCATATGGGATTGCTACCGTCGCCATGAATGATCACCTCTTGATGATTCCACTCAAATTTCACTGCCTGATGTTGGGATGATGCTACAGCCCCAGCGACATGGATCCAAGGTTGCCCCAGAAGCAAGTTGTAAGATCCGGGAACGTCTATCACTTGAAAATCAATATCAAACCACGTAGGCCCCATTTGCAGACATAAGCAAATTTCCCCAATAGTGGACCTTTGGGAAACGTCGAAAGCTTTGACATTGATGGCCCCATCCTTGATCTCGTGCAGGCTCTTTCCTATTGTCCTGAGAGTCACCAATGGACAAATTTTGAGGCTGGACCCTCCCCCAATCAGGATTCAGGTGATGAATAATCCCCGTACTGCACAGTGATGGGAAGTGCCTTGTTGTGACTCAAACCTTTTGGTGGCAACTCATCTTCATGGAAAGTGATCTTGTGACTATCCAACACCTACCCCACCATGTTTGCCACTTCTCCTCCGGTGATGTTGCTTAGTATATATGCGTTACTCAGTACCTTCAATAAGGCATTCTTATGTGCATCAGAGCTTTGTAGCAAAGCTAAGATAGAAATCTGGGCTGGTGTTTTGTTCAACTAATCAATGATTGAATACTCTTTGGCTTGTATCTTCCTCCAGAGGTCGTTGGTCCTAGCTTCAATGATGGTTGGCCGTCCAGGTGTCTGCTTACTCGACTCAGCCAAGTGTTCCGGAGTATAAACTCTGCCGGTCCTGGTAATACCCTGTGCCACAACTGCTTCTCCGGATTTGGCTTTTCCTTTCCTCCTTCCCTCTGTTGTGTAATCCCAAGGGATGGCCTTTGTATGGAATGGTGCTATGGCCGACATTGCCATCGGAATAGGTAGCCTTGCATTGGGAGGTAACATAACAACCTCAAATGGCGTAGGTGCCTTTGGGGACCCAAACTCGACCTCAATCGGTGTTGGCATCTTTGCAGAAGAAGGTGCTTCGAACTCTAGTGGTATGGACATATTCACCTCGGCGTTCCTAGAAGGCTGAATCTGGACCACAATCGAATTAAGGGTGACTGTTGGTTTCTTTTGCTCGTCACCTTCTACAATTAATCCGATCGATCCTTTAGAGTCCCAATCATTCTCTATCTCAATCATGTGGATGCCTTCACCCTTGTGGTATGGTAGAGGGTTATTGCGGACATTTAGAGCAGGATCCTTTGCCACGATGATCTTTTTGTCAATCAAAGCCTGGATCTTATCCTTCAGGGAGCGACATTCATCAATGGTATGCCCTTTCATGCTAGAATGGTATGTATATGTTTTATTTGGATTGATACATTGGGAAGGGCTTTCAGGGGTTATGGCAGGGATATGGGTAACATAACCAGCAACTTTGAGCCTTTCATACAGCTAGTCGATTGGTTCGGCAATGGCGGTATATTGTTTGGGAGGTCTGCGGTCAAAATTTGGTCGAGGACTAGGAAAGTTTTGGCGAGTGGGAGGTGATTGATAGTGAGAGGGTTGAGTATTGTAGGCTTGGTAGATATTTGCGAGTTGGGAGTATCTGGGTGAAGTAGGCTGATATGTGGGTGGTGGAGGTGATTGGTAATTTGGGGTAGGTTGATATGTAAGTGGAGGTATTCGATAGGTTTGGTATTTGACTGGGGACTTTGTTCTCTGTGCAACCATCATGGTGCTCACATCCCTTTTTTTGGACGTGCCACCAGACTGTAGAGCCTTGTTTTTAGCCTGCAAAGCTTCAAAGTTTGTAACCATACCGCTTTTGATTCGTTCCTCGATCCTCTCCCCTAGCTTGATGATGTCAAAAAATTTCTGAGCATCAACCTTTTTTAGTACTGGGGGTCCTGAGCTCGGACGAAAAACCTGTTCATTTGTTCTTCTTCTAAAGCCGGTCTGACCTTAGCTGCTTCTGATCTCCAACAAGTAGCATACTCACGAAATGTCTCCGTAGGTTTCTTCTTTAGGTTCTTACTGTAGAACACATCTGGCGCATTTTCTGTGTTGAATCTAAACCTGTCCATGAAATCAGATGCCATACTTGACCAATTTGACCACTTCTTGGGGTCTTGGCTGATGTACCAAGACAGAGCATCTCCCTTCAGACTTATCATAAAAAGCTTCATGCGAATCTTTTCATCCTTTCCTGCTCCGACCAATTTGTCATAGTATGTTCTCAGATGAACTATCGGATCCTCTGTACCGTCAAACATCTCTAACTTAGGAGGTTTTTATCCCCAGGGCAGTTCAACATCTGGTTGTATGCAAAGGTCTTCGTAATTTAGCCCTTCAATCCCCTTACTTCCCTCGATGCCCTGAATTCTGCTAGTTAGTTTCTTGAGTTCTTCTGCCAGATTCCCGATAAGCATGTCTTTATCATCAGACTCGGGCATGATTAAAATGGGTTGAGTAGGGTACGGCACAGTTTCCACATAGATGGGGGTGTTATGGTGAGGATGAAAATGGTCATCTGTGGAGTTCACAGGTTTCGGGATGAGCAGTGGAGTACTGTTGGATGTGTGGAAAATATTGCAGTGATGGTGAGGATCGAGGTAGTTTTATGGTTTCGGGATGTTTTGTGGAGGTGTGAGATTTTGAGTGTTTTGGAAACTGATATCTGGGGTGGTGAGGGAAAACAACAAGCCTGCCAAGTTCCGAACTTGGTCCAGTTCTTCTTGAAATTTCAACAACTTCTGCTCGAGTTGGGAGTCACTTTCCTGGGAAACCTGAATACCCTGAGTAACCTTGACCCGTTCGACTGAGTTCTCCTTTCTGGTGTTGCTCAAATCTTCCATTTTCCCCTTGTTCCTGTTTCTGATGGGACTAGGAGGAGGAGTGGGTGGAGGGCCCTTGGATCTTGTGAAGTATGATGATGATTCCAGAGTGCACGAACTAACCTCTGGGGAGGGAATAAAACGAAAGTAAAAACAAAAATGTAGCAAGTTAGTGCGGATTATAAGAAAAAGATGTTGCAATATTTAAACATATAGTGCAAGAATATAAATCATATCCTAATTTGGGAGCCTCGTTGTGCCCAAGGTAGACCTAGCGACAAGTTTGAAAGTACAAGAGGGGGGAGTGAATTGTCAATAATTAAAATTAATCGTTAATGAGTTGACTTAAAACTTTAGTAGTCGAATGAATATGGCAATCTTGCAATATAATAGTTTGAGGTAATATGAAGAAAGTAAATGCATAAATTAAAGACACCAGGAATTTTATACTAGTTCGGATTCAATGTGAATCCTAAACTAGTCCCCTTGGGTTGCAAGGAATTTCTCTTCAAGAAAATCAGTTTTCTTTCTAGTACAGATATGATGTGTATCGCTCAGATTCTCTAGCACTCATTTGATACAATGCCTCACCAGTGGTATGCCCTCTTTCTATCCCTGACTTATTACACAGCAGATCTATGTAGGTTACTATGCTTGTTTGCAGTAGAATGAAGAGAGTTATTTTGGCTCGATCAAAGTATATCTAAGGATGGTGTTACACAGTAAATTTATGCAAAGGAGAATGGTGAAGGCTTGTCAACCCAAGGGTTTTGATCCTTGGAAAGAATTGATTCTTTCTAAGAATAAGGTACTAGCCGTTGCTTCTCTTGATATCTTTTCCTTGGGCAGATAATGGATTCAACAAGAATTCTCCTTGATTGCTGGACCTTCCAAACTTGACCACTATCCGGATCTTCTAGCCTTTATTATTCTCGCGTGATTTCGCCAATTATAGATTACTTCGAATCTTCACTCTGTTATGGCTGATTTGATTTCCCAGATTCATGGAGCTAATCCTGATTTGGTGATGTAGATTTGTAGCTTCCCTTGTATGCCGTGCGTTATTCAGGTAGCTTCCCTTGTGAGTGATTTCCTTCCTTGTTTAACATAGCTATTTCAATTTTTCTTCTTTACTTCTTTGAACTCCTGCACATGCATATTAATTGCATCATTAAAATATGATCTAGCAATCTCCCCCTTTTGATGATGGCAAAATAATATACGTAGATGTAAAGAAATAAACAACAGTTGACTTCCCTGTTTGTTACTGGCTGGCTTGGCTCCCCCTCAATGTGTGTGGTCAACTGGACTTAATCTATCCCTCAATGTGTGCAGTTGACTTGTACCTGTATAGTACTTCTAGGCATGTAGCGTAGTCGACTTAATCTATTCAAAGAATAAAGAGTACTGTCTATGCATGTAGCATAGTTGACATAACCTGTTCAAAGAATAAAGAGTACTGTCTATACATGTAGCATAGTCGACTTGAACCTGCACATATAATAGACCCAAGAGATAGATATATATATTCTCCCCCTTTTTGACATCAGCAAAGAGGGATTAGCAGGCAAAAAAACAGTACTATCCACAGAGGAAAAAAGAAAAAAAAAACATCCAAGGGCACAACCCAAAACAAAGCCAAAACAAGTTTGAAACACAAATTGTCTGTAAAAAACATCCACACTAGCAACGGAGGAAGTAAGTAAGAGTGTTGCAGATCGCCTCCTTCAACTGTTCAAAGCTGGTGTTTGCAGCAGTGCTCATTCTATCTAGCTTGTCGTGGACCTCCTTGAAGGCTTTAACCGCATTCTTCCTAACCTTTTGCACAACCATACTGATTTTAGACACATCAAACCCAGTTTATTTTGAAATAGCATGAATAGCACCCACAGTCAACTGAGTAGCGGAAAGAAGAGTCTTGATATCTAAGATTTGGGAGTCAATGGAGCTTAGCTTCTCACTTAGGGTAAAACTAATAAGAGGGGGCGGAACAGTAGATGAAGGCTTGGATTCCATAGGGGTCAGTTTTGCTTCACTCTCACCCTTCTTAACCCAGGCACCCTTGACACTCACATACCCCATACTAGCGAAAGCTCTAGAATTGTAGGACTTGGAAACAGGAATAAAGGGGTAGTCAGAAAGCGGAATTTGATGAGCTTCCATAATATGGGTGATGGCCATAACAAAAGGTAAACTGGTGGGATCTTCAGCACTCTCAATCATAAAATTTATGACCCAGGAGGACATCTTGAGTTTGAGTTTGGTGATGAGACAATAGACAAAGAAAGTGTCCCTTTGAGAGAAGGTGGAGAAGGAACCAGTTCTGGGGAGAAGAGTGGTTGCAACAATGTGGGCGAGAACCCGAGTTTCAAAGCTTACATTACTAGGCCCCAATTGGTTGGGAAGGGTTTTAGAGGGGTTTTCAGCAATGCACTATTTGGCATGGTCAAAGGAAATTTCAAAGTTCTCAGGCTAAACATTTTTAAAGAGAGTGGGGAAACTAGTGCAACAATAGAGAAAAATAGAATCGAACAGGGCACAGTCAAGAACAATGCATTTACCAAGAACAAGAGTTTCAATCTTATCAGGTTTACTAGAGCGAAGATTGGCATAAAACATACGGACTAGGGGCTCATACACTTTAGGCGGAGAAATAGAGAGAAACTTTTCCCACCCTTGGCACACAAAGAGATCCTTTACCTTACAGTTGAGAACCTCCATATCATCAAGATCCGCAACTCTTCCATGTGCGATGGGCTTATCCTTGAGAGAGATGAAAGAGTCCCTGTTTGGGGTATCCCAGAAATTTAGGTCGGAATTGAGGAAGCAGAGAAATCGAAGTGGAAGAGATAGGAGGATCCTCCATGGGAAGCTTACCAGAGGCTTTTTCTCCTAAGAGTTGAGAGTGTTCAGAGAACGCTCCTTGAGAAGAGGCGAAGCCCTCTGAATGATCAGACCCTAGGTCTACTAGCTCAGGAGGCGCTGAAGAGGGTTTTGCCTTAGATCGAGTGCTTTTTCTGGTGGAAGTGGAGGGGTTTTTGGGGGATTTTTGCCATGGAAGAAGAGAGGGTTTTCACAGATTGAAGAGAGATAGGGTGGAGATGAGAGTGACTCGAATAGGCTTAACTTAAAGTAAAAAGGTTTGACGGTTGAGTACAAAAAAGGTAAGGGTGCCAGTTGAAGCGATGTGATGATTGGTTTTCCATCTTCGACTGCGATCTGATGTGAAACAGAATAAAAAGAGAGAAGGAACTAAAAGTGTAATTAATGCACTGAAAAAGAGCAATTATGACAAGTTTTTGAAAAAGAGCAATGTGGTCATAAGAGTTATTTGAAAAACATATTATACCAAGCAATTTTATCAAAGAGCAAAATCTTTCTTCCAACAAGGGTTTAGTAAAAATATCAGCTAATTGGGCAGCAGTGCCAACAAAAGCTAATTCTATATCACCCTTAAGAACATGATCTCTAATAAAATGATGCTTAATGTATATATGCTTTGCTCTAGAGTGATGCACAGGATTTTTTGAAAGACAAAGTGCACTTGAATTATCACAAAAAATTTGTATAGGTTTAAAAGAAAGTTCATACTCACCCAATTGATGAGACATCCACCGGAGCTGTGCACAACATTGACCAATGGCAATATACTCAGCTTCAGTAGTGGATAAGGTGACTGATGCTTGCTTTTTTACTGTTCCAGGATATTAAAGCCTTTCCTAGTAGTTGACAAGTGCCACTTGTGCTCTTCCTGTCTTCCTTATCACCTGCTAAATCTGCATCTGAGAAACCTTCTAATTTAAAAGAGTTAGAGCGAGGATAGCATAATCCATGAGATACTGTGCCAATAAGGTATCGAATAATTCTTTTTACAGCAGTCAGATGTGACTCCTAGGGAGCTGATTGAAACCTGGCACATTTACAAACGCTAAACATAATATCTGGTCGACTTGCGGTCAGATACAGTAGTGATCCAATCATTCCTCTGTATTTGATTTCATCAACTGGAGTACCTTGTTAATCCTTATCCAAATTTGTAGTTGGACTCATAGGAGTGCCAGTTGATTTTGCATTGCTCATGCCAAATTTTTGGATTAGTTCCTTTGTATATTTGGTCTGACAAATGAAGGTTCCTTCTTCGGTTTGATGAATTTGAAGCCCAAGGAAAATGTGAGTTCACCCATCATGCTCATTTCGAACTCGCTTTGCATGAGGTTTGCAAATTCTTTACACCTAAGAGAGTTAGCACTACCAAAGATAATATCATCAACATAAATTTGAATGATAAGATTACCTTTTGTTGATCGTTTAATGAATAGAGTAGTATCAATTTTACCTCTGGTAAACCCATGATCAACAAGGAAAGTACTTAACCTGTCATACCAGGCACTGGAGCCTGTTTTAGTCCATATAGGGCCTTAGTAAGCTTGTACACATGATATGGGAATTTTGAGTCTTCAAAACCTGGAGGTTGTTTTACAAAAACTTCCTCTTCGATGAATCCATTTAGAAAAGTGCTTTTGACATCCATTTGAAACAACCTGTATCCTTTAAATGATGCGTAGGCTAGCAAGATTCGTATAGACTCCAGTCGAGCTACTGGGGCAAAGGTTTCATCATAGTCAACTCCTTCTTATAGTGAATAGCCTTGAGCAAGTAATCTAGCCTTGTTCCTTATGACTTGTCCCTCTTCGTTCAATTTATTTCTAAATACCCATTTTGTTCCAATAATAGATACATTATCAGGTCTGGATATCAACTTCCATACTTGATTCTTGCTGAATTGATCTAGTTCCTTTTGCATGGCTTTCACCCAGCTTGAATCCTTCAATGCGTCCTCTACCTTTTTGGGCTCTATTTGAGAGATCAAAGCAATATTTGCTTTCTTTTTTATGGCATCCCTAGTTTTCATTCCTTCATTTAGATCCCGTATGATATATTTTTATGGATATTCAGGTTCGCTCCTCCATTCATTTAGTCGGACAGTGCTTGTAGTTGGCTCCATATGTTGTTCAGGAGAGTTGTTGCTGACTTGTTCAGTCGACTAAATCACACTTGTGGTATTAGTCGACTCCTGTGATTTTCCTTTATCCTGAGCTTCTTGAGTTTGATCTTCATCACCTGTATTAGTTCCTTTCTCGACCAAGGGATTATTTTCATCGAATATAATATGAACAGATTCTTCTACGCATAAAGTACGTTTATTAAAAACTCTAAATGATCTGCTATTTAATGAATAACCAAGAAAAATACCTTCGTCACTTCTTGGATCAAAGTTTCCAAGATTATCATTACCATTGTGATGAATGAAGCACTTACTTCCAAATGGATGAAAATAACTGATATTTGGACGTTTACCTTTCCAGAGTTCATAGGGAGTCTTTTTCAGAATTGGCCTTATAAGACAACGGTTGAGAATGTGACATGCAGTACTCACACCTTCGGACCAGAAATGATTTGGGAGTGAGTGTTCTAACAACATGATTCTTGCCATGTCTTGAAGAATTCTATTCTTTCTTTCCACAACTCCATTTTGCTGCGGTGAGCGTGTTGCGGAGAAATTGTGAGTGTAACCTTGATCGTTACAGAAGTCTTCAAATGCTTTACCTTCAAACTCGCCTCCATGATCACTTTGGATTTTTAAGATCAGATAGCCTTTTTCTCTTTCAATTCTTTTGCAGAAAACTTCAAAATTTCTTAAGGCTTCATCTTTATAAGACAGGAAAATCACCCAAGTAAAACGTGAAAAGTCATCAACAATAACAAATGTATATTTCTTGCCTCCTATGCTAGTAGTTCTAGTAGGTCCAAATAAATCCATATGAAGTAATTGCAATGGTTTTGAAGTAGACACCATGTCTTTGTTTTTGAAAGAGTTTCTAGTTTGCTTACCCATTTGACATGCATCACGAATATGAGGTCTAGAGAAATTCAGTTTAGGTAATCCAATAACTAAATCATGTTTGGATAATTTTTCAATCAAATGCATGCTGGCATGCCCTAGTCTTCTTTGCCACAATCAGGGATCATCAGATATAGAAGTTAGGCAAATGTGACCATCTATATTTTCGAATCCATCAAGTATGTAAACATTTCCGTACCTTTTTCCAGGAAGAATTATTTTACCTGATTTGTCTTCGATAGCACAACCTGTTCTCTTAAAATTTACCTCATATCCTGAGTCACAGAGTTGACTTATACTGAAAAGATTATAGTTTAGTCCATCAACAAGATATACCTCTGTAATGTCACAGTTGTTGTTAAAGGGAATAGTTCCAGTGCCAACTATTTTGCCTCTTGAATCATCTCCAAATTTGACACTTCCTCCATCAATCTTTGTAACCTCCTTGAAAAGGTTTTTGTCACCTGTCATGTGACTGGAACACGCACTATCTAGATACCATTTTCCTTTGAGACTTACTCTGTGGTGTTCCTGTAAAATAGAATTATTACTTTCTTTTAGGTACCCAAGCTTGCTTGGGTCCTGGTGAGTTAGTGTTACTGGGTTCAGAGTTCTTAGGTTTCCAAACCTATCCAGACATATGAGATTTACGAAATTGACAACCAGAATATTTATGCTCACTTTTGTTACAGTAATGACATTTAGTTTTAGACCTGTTTTCAGGTCTTCCATAAGTGTTGGAACTAGCAATCATGAGATTAGCTTATTCCTTTCCAATTCACTTGTAAGTCGACTGGTCTGACTGACTGGTTGATTTAGTTATAATTGGTTCTTTTCCAGTTGACTTGTAATTCGTCTGGTTTGACCTAACAGAACTGTGACTGGTGGATTTGCGCAAGCTGTTAAGCTGCATTTTCAATTCCTCAAACTCCTCTTGAAGTACATCCTTTTCAATTTCGCATACTTCATGTTTGAGTTTCCAGTCTTTGATTTCCATAGTGAGTCTGTTAAGCTCTTTCATCATTTTTTGAGACTCTTTTAAGGTGGAATCAAGAATGTCCTGCAATTCATTACATCTTTCACAGTCATAAGATCTTACCTCGCTAGTTTCTCCTTTTGCCATAAAACAGTTTTCATTGTCTGAATCATCTTCATCTGTCCAGCATCCTGAAGTTTTGTTAATCTCATTCTCTAGAATTGTCATGAAGCAGAGATTTGCCATTTCTTCATGGTCTGAGTCATCCTCATTGCTCCAGCTTCCAAATGATTTGTTCTTGTTGAATCCTCTAGATATCTTCCTTTTCAGTACTGGACACTCTGCTTGGATGTGCCCAAATTTTCCACATTCGTAGCATTTTCCATCGTTCTTATCTTGTTCGCTGTATTGCCTAGATATTTTTGGTGGAAATCTTCCTTTCTTTGTATTTCTATATCTTCTCATCAGTCCATCCATGTTTCTAGACATCATAGCAATTTCTTCTTGTTGGGCTTCAGGATCATCAACTTCATTTTCAGTTAATACAGTAGTGGTTTTGAATGCCACAATTTTCTTTTTCTCCTCTTTATTTTTCTTCTTCAGGTGTGTTCTTTCGAAAGCAATGAAATCTCCTTGTAGTTCATCATATGATAAATTGTTAAGGTCTTGAGATTCCAGAGTGACAACTTTAGTCTGCCAAGTGGTTGGTAGACTTTTGAGAACTTCCCTAACCTATTCGCCACTGGTGTATGGTTTGCCAAAAAGCTTTTAAGTCACTGATTATCTTACTGAACCTGGCAAACATTTCTTCGATGGATTCTCCTTCCTTCATTGAGAATAGTTCATAGTCGTGAACTAGCATATTGATGTGATTTCCTTTACTTTGCTTGTACCTTCATAGGTAACGTCAAGTTTGTCCCACATCTCTTTGGCTGTATCACAGCTAGATATTTTCTCATATTCTTCACCACTTATTGCATTGTGAAGCAGATTTCTTGCCTTGTTGTTTATTTGTACAACTTCCAGTTGCTCCTTTGAGTATGAGTCTATATCATCAGGGTCAGCGAGTGGTGGAGTGCTGGCAGGCAGTGGGTAATTTCCCTTCTTGATAACTCTCCATACTTTGACATCGTATGTCTTGGTGAAGATTTCCATTCGAATTTTCCAGTGGGAGAAATTTTGTCCAGTGAAGTAAGGTGGTCTTACTTGTGAAGTTCCTTCCGAAAAGAGAGATCCTATGATAACTTGATTTGCCATGATCTTTTTCTCACAAGCTGTTAAGTAGAAAACAAAAAGTATGAGNGGGGGGGGGGGGGGAATTGTCAATAATTGAAATTAATCGTTAATGAGTTGACTTAAAACTTTAGTAGTCGACTGAATATGGCAATCTTGCAGATATAATAGTTTGAGGTAATATGCCGAAAGTAAACGCATAAATTAAAGACACCAGGAATTTTATACTAGTTCAGATTCAATGTGAATCCTAATCCAGTCCCCTTGGGTTGAAAATATCTTCAAGCAAATAATTTTTCTTTCGAGTACAGATATGATATGTATCGCTCAGATTCTCTAGCACTCGTTTGATACAATGCCTCACCAGTGGTATGCCCTCTTTCTATCCCTGACTTATTACATAGCACATCTATGTAGGCTGCTATGCTTGTTTGCAGTAGAATGAAAAGAGTTATTTTGGCTTGATCAAAGTATATCTAAGGATGGTTTTACACAGTAAATTTATACAAAGGATAATGGTGAAGGCTTGTCAACCCAAGGGTTTTGATCCTTGGAAAGATTCTTTCCAAGAATAAGGTACTAGCCCTTGCTTCTCTTGATATCTTTTTCTTTGGCAGATAATGTATTCAACAAGATTTCTCCTTGATTGCTGGACCTTCCAAACTTGAGCACTGTCCGGATCTTTTAGCCTTTATTATTCTCCCATGATTTCGCCCATCACAGATTACTTCGAATCTTCACTCCGTTATGGCTGATTTGATTTCCCAGATTCATGGAGCTAATCCTGATTTTCTGATGTAGATTTGTAGCTTTCCTTGTATGTCGTGCGTTATTTAGGTAGCTTCCCTTGTGAGTGATTTCCTTCCTTGTTTAACATAGCCATTTCAATAGTTCTTCTTTACTTCTTTGAACTCCTGCACATGCATATTAATTGCATCATTAAAATATGATCTAACAAAGTTGATTTGGAGAACTTATAATGCTAAATGCCTCATTTTATTGATAAAAATAAGACGAATCCAAAAACGACACTAAAATAGTAGAAAATAAAATGTCACTAATGACCTTATTACATTTGGCTCCATCGAACAACTTCACCAGCTCACGAAGTTCTAGCAGCAAGTAGGCTGTGGACAAGTGTCCACCTTCATTTCCTTCAGCATTCTGGCAGTCTTCAACCTTTTTGATGAATTTCCTCTCTAGCTCTACTAAACCTCGCTCCAAGTACCCCAGACGCTTGTTGGCACTGACGGCCATGTCTTTCCATTCTTCAATAAACTTTTGGTTGGCTTCTTGAATTTCACGATGCTCACTTTCGCATTCCCGAATCCGCTAGTGCAATTAGTTGTAGTTAACCTGTGCTTCAGCCTTTCATCGATGATCCTATGACCACGAACAAACCCGGGTTGACCCAAACCATTATGATTATCCTCCTGCCATCTTGGGTAGTATGGAGTATAACCAGCATGGTACCTGTCCGGCTCAATAGTATCTCTTCCCATGATGATTTTGTAGTGTCACATGTGTTGGGCTTGGCACTTGTAAGGGCTATCGTCATCCTGAAATTCATCCCCGAAAGTGGCTCATCTTGTCGACCCTCGGTATAATTTGCTTCCTACCAGCCTGTCTCATGACGGACATAAGGATAAGTTCCTCTCAAACAGATAAGTATAAAAACGGTGCATCCCAAAATCGAGCAATGAACTCTTCAGTAGGGAACCTTTCGAACATCCATTGTACTTGATTCTCCGTCAGATTCTCAAACAACTCTACCCATCCCTTGGCATCTTCTGGTTGAGCAAACATATTAGGCATATAGTTCATTCGCCTTGGCTGATGGAAGGCAATATGATCATCCAAATCCCTACGCTGGATGTCTTGTCGATACTTACCCTTTTGGAGGTGCTTCATGAGCCAGAGTTCGAGTAGCAAGTTGCAACCCTCGAAGTGCTTGGCCCCTTGTTGACACTTTTCTAGGGCTCGGTATATCTCTACAATAATCATGGGCACTATGCTGAATGGCTGCCCGCCAATTCCTTCCATTAAAGTTTTGGTGACCATGGCTATTCTGGTATGGATCCTAACCCTCTTCATAGGAAATACTATCATCCCCAAGAAGCAGAACATGAAGACAAAGACCTTTCTATGGATATGCCCCAATGATGTGAGGGCGAACTCCTCAGGGTAAGTACGATAGGACTTGCTATGGCCGTACATTTCGTACAAATATTCAAAGGGAATTTACGACTCCTTCAGGCAAGTTATATCCGGATTCTTTATACCCATCATTTTGGGGAAACCTCGACCCTTGCGGTTCTCTGGCATTAGCAGACCCGGAGTTTCCCATGGTATACCAGCCAGTCCTCCTATTTCCTCTAGTAAGGGTGTTATCTCAATCTCCCCGAAGCGAAACACAGACCTATCGCAGTCCCAGGACATGGTGGCAGCTTCAATAATTTTGTTGTTGGGTTGGATTTCCAGAAGAGAAGGCAAGTTTCCCAAACATTTGCGGACAAGAGTCTGATCACTGGAGTGAAGGTCTTTCCACTATCTTAGCAATTTTGGGTGGATGTTGGTGACCATGCCGAATCTGGGGCTTCGTGCCTCATTTTCCTGCAAGACAAAAGTGTTAGGCCCTTGCCCCCACCAGACTCGACTATTTAAATATCAATAATTGGCATAAGCAGCATTTAGTTCTCCAAATAAATGCACAGAACGTGGTAGTGTTTGTTTGGGTTTCAAGGAAATCCAGTGGACTTTGGACAAGGCTATTCTTAAAGAGTCATTATGCGGATGACATAACTGACTCGGCTAGGTTTTGATAGTGATTCATGCACAATTAAATAGAGTAGGGTTTTTATGGGGTATAAGACTGGTACCCTTGAGCAGACAACTCAAGAGGGAAAGGCACAAAACAGTCGACTACACCGTTGATCGACTCGTTTTACCGCAAATACGCCTTTGCCAAATTTTGGGGTAATAATATCGGAAGGGCGCAACCACTCATTATAGACGTTGCTACGGTATTTTGTTTGGCACGAGTGGAAGATGATGTTGAATATGCAGTTACAATATTTGAACAAGTTGTCATGTATTTGCACGTTCATAAAAATAATAATTACAATAATTGCTTATAATTACAATAGTATTAAAGGGAAGCGGTAAAAGAAAAGAAACAAAGAGCCAAGTCAGTTTTGTAGTAGAAGAAGGAAATAAATAAAGACATTAAAGACATTCAAAGAGGCATAGAGTCACAAACAACATGAAATGGTAAAAGCCTTAAAGATGTCCCCAGCAGAGTCGCCATACTGTCGATGACCCCTTTTTCTCGCGAAATGGGGTTTATGACATCTAAGAAGATAACTCGTTCCCTTTTTGGGAATTGGGTTTTGAATTGAAGAGTCGCCACCTAATGATTAAGTGCATTAGAACACTAAGAGGGTTTTGATTTAGAAACCAGAGATTTGGGTAAGGGCTAGATATTATCTCGAGGGGAATGTGTTAGGAACCCCTCAAGATTCACTAGTGTGGTTCCCGGCCATGCTATAATTGTGGCTTTAAGTGCAAGCAAAAATTACAAATACAGGGTAGTTTCACATAATGGTTGCAAGGAATAAAAGGAGTTAAAGAAGTTGAAGTCTGGGAGGAAATAGTTTAGAAATTCTGAAAATAAACCAGTAAAGGGGGAAGGTGTTTTGCACTTATTTTGAGCAATTAAAATCAA
>MU739143.1:0-72104 GCA_026770625.1 Nicotiana glauca | reverse complement strand
GCGGCCGCGCTGGTCAAACTCAACCCAACGCCTTCTCTGAACCTGGCCACGCGGACCGCATAGAAATGCATTGCGTCCGCGTGGCTTCCAGCGTGGACCACAATGTTTTGGTACACGGCCGCGCTGGCTGAGCCTAAACCAACGCCTTTCTGAACCCGTCCATGCGGACCGCGCAGAAATGCATCGCGGCCGCGTGGGACCTGCTGCACTACAACATCTGATATTTTTAAGCCTAAGGCCTCCCGGGACCTACTCAAAACTCATCCGAGCCCTCGGGGCTCCAAACCAAACATACACATAACTCCCAAAACATCCTACAGACTTGCTTGCGCGATCAAATCGCCAAAATAACATCATTTACATAGAATCGAGCCTCAAAGCTCATGATTTTCATTTCAAAACTCATAAACTTTCCAACATTGGAACTTATAATCCGAAACACGTCAAACGACGTCCGGTTTCGATCAAATTTTACAGGAAGTGCTTAAACAATATATAAGACTTGTACCGGGCGTCGGAACCAAAATACAAGCCCAATAACATAGTCTTTTAATAAATTTTCATTTTTATTTTCCTTAATAATTTCAGAAAAAACAATTTAACAGAAAAATTCTTTTACTTAGGTTCTAGACCTCGGATTTCGACTCCGGGCACATGCCCGAGTCCCATATTTTTCTACGGACCTTCCGGGATCGTCCAATCTTGGGTCTGAGTCCGTTTACAAAAAATGTTGACCGAAGTCAACTATAATCATATTAATATCAAAATGCTTCAAATTTTTCAAAGAATTCACATATTCCAACACAGAAATTTTCCGGCTACGCGCCCGAACTACGCACGCAAATCGAGGCAACTAAAAAAATGAGTTTTTTCAAGGACTCAGAAGCGCGAAAAAAGGGAGAAATACGGTGATGACCCTTTGGGTCGTCACAATGTGCTTGTTAACACAATTTTTATGTTATAAAACGGTGTTCATCTTATTTTAGCTTCTTTTTATCCATATTAGTTAGGCGTGTTTATAGCGATATACTTTTCGTGGAATCCTGTAAATTTTTTTATTGGTGTAATCGATAACCGAATCGATAAGCCCCAAAAATTGATAAATCGAAATCGAAATCGAAAAAATCGAAACCTTATTGAAATGATAACGATAAGCATATGTACAAATCGATAATCGATAAGTAATTATCGATAAGGGTCAAAATCCAATCGACAAATCGAATGCATACCCCTACAGCTACCTCCATATTAGCCTTACATTGGGCCAACATTTCCTCAACCTCAGAGGACTTGATCGAAGCTGCCTCCAATTTGGACTTCAGTGCAGTATACTCTTGGATGAGGGCATCATGTTCCGTGATGGTTGAGTTCAGTTGTGATTTAGCTGGGACCACTTGTCGGTCTTGTCTTTTGACACCCGGAGTTGGCCCTGGACCAATGTCAGCTCATCTTTTATGGCTTCCTTCTCCAAAGCCAGCAGGTCCATCCTGCCCTTCCATGCCTCGGTCGTGGCCTTGACCTCGTTAATCTCAGCCTGAAGCTGGTCGACCAAATCTACCTTCTCATGAACTTGCGAGGTCTTATTGTTAGTCATCACGAGTAGCTTCTTGTTCTTAGCCTCAAAGATCCTTTCCTTCTCGACCAGATCGGCATGTTCCTATTTCACAGACGTGGCCTCTTTCTGAGCCTTTTCCAGCTCGGCACAAAGAGTTGGGAGATCCTTAAGAGTCTCATATTATTTCTCACCAAGAGCCCTATACATGTCCTCTTTCGGATCTGCTCTTTGAGCTCGAAGTCGAGCTAACTGGATCTTCAAACGAGACCCGAAGGAAGCTTTCATGATGAAGCACCGAAGCCTGAAAGAACAATAAGGCCATTAGAATATGTTGAGCAAAATCTGTGAAAGATATGAAGGATAAATATCTTACCCGATTCAGTGCCTGTTGCGCCTCGTTGAAGAGGCTCAATGTGCCTACCTTGTTCATCTTTGACTGTTCCTCTTCGGTCACCAGGCAATGAAGGTAGCTGGCTACGCCCATCGTAGCGGATAGTGTTTGGACATCCGCTAGGATAATGTCACGCCCCTTTTTCTCACGAAATCGGGTTTCGGCACGTGATGACTCTTTTAAGGAAGGTGTTTTAAAAAAGAGAGTTGCCATCTAATAGATTAAGGTGTGTTAGGGCACCTATTTGCAGATAACTCTATTTGACCAGTTTGCATCATCAAAGATCGGGTAAGGGCTCAAAATTACCTCGAAGAGAAGGTGTTAGGCACTCTTCGAGGTCCACAACTGTGGGTGCCGACCGAACTCAATTATATGAATTAGTCTATGTGATCAAAGACAAGAAAATAAAGGCATTTGGGGAAGTTCGTTATTAAACACCAATAATTGATTGAAAGGTAATGTAAGGGGGGTCCTAAATTTTTTAGCCTAAAGGATCACCTCGTGCAACATAAATAATACTTCGTAACTCCCTCGGGATAGTGTGTTACTCATATTATTCAGTGGGCACAAACTATCATCTCCTGCTACCCAATTACTATCTTTAAGTTGTTTACTTAAAGCGCACTAGTCAGTTCTAAGTCGTACCCTACACGTGCACTACCCGTCCCATGCCTATGGTCTAAGAGGCATTTGTACCTCTATCTCATGGTAGTTCTAGACTTTAAATTAGGCTTCTCAAAATTCAAAACTAGGTGGCATGCAAAACACATTGGACTTTCACTTATAAGCAAGTAAGCGCTCAAGTTAGCCTCCGCATTTAGACAACAAATGCACTCAGTCAGGTTAACAAAGACAATTACTGATTTTAATAAGTTGAGGTTGCAGAACCTATAGGCAGGATCTCTATATGAATCTGGATTTAATGAGTAGGCATTTTACAATCTTTGAAACTTACAAAGTTGCCTACTGATTACATGTATAAAAGAGTAAACCTATAGGCATGATATCTAGGCGTTTTATGCAGTAATTATAGGATCACATTTAGAATTGATCAATTGAGTCCTATAGGCATGGTTTCTAGTGACAATAGCAACCCAGTGTTGATGACTATTAAAGAAACGAATAGAACAATTAATCAAATGATTCAGATTCTATAAGAATGATTTCTATAATGAAACGGATTTAGATCTTATAGACATGATTTCTAACAAGCAAGCGTAGAGCATACTTTGGCCAAATAAAGGACCTATATACATGATCTCTACAATACTGGAAAGTAATGTGTCTTGAACAAAGATAGATTACCTATAGGCATGATTTCTAACACATGAAAGCTGAAACATGTTTGAACAAGATAGAACATTTTAGCTAAGTATGAGCCTATAGATAGGATTTCTGCCCATTTTTAGGGCAAGTATCGGATAAAAGCCCTTTCCCTAATTTCACTAATATCCCAAATTGTTATTACAATAATTATTACAAACCCAGAATGAATGTTGTGAATTACAAAGTAGATATAGCTATAGGGATCCTACAGCAGGCCCAAATATACCTGGACAGGCCCGACCTTCATTCTCACAATTCACAACAGATCCAAAATTGCATATTCATAGATACATAAACAGCCGATAGTTGAGTGATTCACATAGCAGCCTTAAAAGCATATAGAACCAAGATCCCAGTGTGTCAGAGTTCCCAAGGGCTTCAAGAAACCTGGGCAGTGCTCACACTAGGGAAGTTAACATAGATCATTCAGAGGAGGGACTAGAGACCAAATCCTAGTATGTGAGAGTTCACAAGGGCCTTCTGTGGACCCCGAGCAGTGCTCACACTAGACAGGTCAAAGGACAGGACCTAAGCAGCCTTGGCTTTAAGCCGGCTAAGAATAGAATTCAAAGAACTCAAGCAACAAGTGAAAGATAAAGGATTGATATTGAGGAATAGGAATTAAAGGATTTAAATAGACACAACCAAATTGAATAAATCAGGCAGACAGTTCACTAAATCACAAAGCTGAAGAACAAGCTTAATGCAAACTAAAGAGGGCATCACATTAGCAAAGGGGTGAACTTACAGTCATAAGTTAAAACACATATACTCAGTAAAATCATATAGGATAGCAGGTAACATTGTCATGATGATCTAAATTAAGGTGATCCAGTTATCTCAAATGTTTATTTCAAAATAGCAGTTCAAGCATTATGAGACAGTCATTACAAACAGTTATCAGACAGGTATGGGGATCGAGTGATCATGTTGACATAATACTAAAGAAACAAATTATAACTAGCAATAAGAGTTACAGATGTGAGGATTCACTGTAGGGATTCATGGTAAGGGGATAGACATGTTCATAGGCATTCGAAGGTTGACACATTAACTGGATAGACCTTAATAGAATTCAAATAACTTCAGAACAGGCAACATTAGGAGCAAACAAGTGTTAAGACTAAGACATACGCAACTGACAAAGATAATGCCTAAACATTACTCGTATGTATATTGGATCATGGATTCAATAATAATAACATGTAAAAATCAGGGATATGTAAGAATACAAGTGCAGAAATTAAGTAACTCACCAGTTAAACGAGAAATGCTAGAAAAGAACAAAACCCACAATGTTCTGGATCGTCAATGAGAAGCAAAAACCTAGAACTTAATGGCCTTGGCTTTCAACCGGCCAAGACCAAAGTATAGAACGAAATACTAGAGTAAAGTTTTAGATCTAGTGAGGTTACAATGATTTTCAAGTCTGTCTAAAGGGAATGGGGGAAGGGGTTTATATAGTGGTAGAGATTAACACATAAACATGGAAAATCATCAGTAAAACACTAGAAAGGAAAGCAATCGAAATCAGTAAGGAAAAGAGAAATTCCAGAACACTTTGAGGCACATTACACAAATTGACCGAAAAATAAAAAGGCAAAACTCACACGCTGCATAGAATAAGATAAACATGGACAAAAATCTATTCAAAATCAAAGAATCGAGTCAGATTTGGTTTGATTTAGAAAGGATCTGAAACCCTAAATTAGGGTAAATAAAAATCGGCAAAAAATAAAAAAATCTACACATAATAGGGCAACATAGACAAGATAATACTTAAAATAAAATGTTTGAACCAACTTTGGTTCGAATCAAATAAAATCTGAAAACCCTGGTTTTAGGGTTAGTAAAAATCTCAACGATACATAGAGATTCATACCATAAAAGAAAAAGAACGAACACTGATGGAAAGGGTCAAAGAACTGAACCAGATTTGGTTCGATTTCTTAGAGATTTGCTTGCCATGTTAAGGCAAGCAAACTAAGTAACATCATGGACGAACCAACAGTGAGTGTAGGTAAAATAAGATAACGGAATCCATGGTGGATTCGATTTAGGGTCGAATTTAGGATGGTTTGATAGGAACGGCTGCTAGGGTTCATGAGGGATGAGAGATGAGATAGCTCTAGGGCAGTGGGGTGGTAGGAATGATTTAGGGTTCGGGGTGGGTTAGGTTTAAAGGGGCAGATACAACATGGACCGTTGATCTTAGAGATCAACGGTACTGATTTAAAGAGTCCCAGGTCGGGTATTAAAATGGGTATGAGGTCTGGGCTAATGGATTTTGGGCCAAAGGTATTGGGTAGTCTTAGGTCTGAAAAATTGGAGGATTTTAGGGCTAAATTTTAAATACCCACCATTTAATAAATAAATAATTTATAATAGTAATTAATAAATAATAAAAGTATTATTTATGCACTAAAATAATTTAACGTGATTAATTAACATTATAAAAATATAGAAGATCATTTCCTACATGAATAATATAATTATACATGCATATGGTCTATTATTGTAAAAATGTGCAATTTAGCCTAAAAACGTAAATATAATTATAAAATGCACTAAAAATATTTAAATATTATGCTAGTATAAATAATAAGTTTGGATGATTAATTCATTGTAAAAATAATTTACAGGATAATTATTGGACATTTATATAATAAAAATACAGAAATATATTGATTTAAAGTGTTTAAAATCATGGAAAATTATAAAAAATACTTGTGTATGTTTGTAAATTAAATTATGATGCATATGCATTATTTTTAAAATATATGTATATATATTTAAAAATATGAGGGAAAAATTGGGTATCAACAGCTGTCCCTCTTTACCCGGGAAGGATCAAAGAGTTGTCGGATAAAGAAATGATGACCGATTTTGACCGAATGGAGTAATTTTGAAAAATATAGGCCGAATCCTGGTCTTTGAGCTACCTACATATCCCCGGTTTTACAGGAATTAGGCCATGTATAATTCTGGATCCAATAGTTAACGAAATCGATAGTGTGGTTATAGGAAGGGTCGTGTGTTTCGGAAAGTTCTTTTGGAAAGGAGAGTATCATGTGGATTTATGCGAAGTCATGAATATGAATCTGAAATGTTACAAATATATTATAGAGATAATATCTGAACGGTCATAGAGTAAAAAATTGGGCAATTGCTAGGAGTCGGTTACGTCTGAAATAATTCTCTGGAGACAATGCTTAGTCTCATGTAGTGGAAGGCAATGCTTATCCTTATAAAAATAGAGAGGAAATGCTTAGCCTCATGCAAAATGGAGACAATGCTTAGTCTCATGTAGGGGAAGGCGATGCTTAGCCTTATGCGATTAGGGAGGCAACGCTTAGCCTCATGCAAAAGAGGAGACAGTGCTTAGTCTCATGTAGGGAAAGGCGGTGCTTAGCCTTATAATATTAGGGAGGCAATGCTTAGCCTCATGCAAAATGGAGACAATGCTTAGTCTCATGCAGGGAAAGGCAGTGCTTAGCCTTATGCGATAGGGAGGCAATGCTTAGCCTCATGCAAAATGGAGACAATGCTTAGTCTTATGCAGGGGAAGGCAGTGATTAGTCTTATGCAAATAGGGAGGCAATGCTTAGCCTTATGCAAAAGCAAAGACGAATGGAAAAGTAAAATATTTTTTAGCTGAAGATGTTCGTGCTAGATAATTTGTTGTCTTGAGGTCCGTGTTTTGATGTATCTGTGAGTATCATTGTCTTATTGTAGCTGCATTCAAATAAAAATTGTGAGTTTTGCAAGAAAGGTTGGTTCGTGTCTTCGCCTTCTGCTTTGCTTTGCCTTGCTCTAGAGGTCCTGTTTGAGTTACTCTAGGTAACATCTGGCTACTATAGAGATAAAGTTTTCGAAAAATATGCATTCACTTCATAAATAGAGTTATTTGAAAACATAGTAGTATGTAAAATCAATTAAATTAGCTAAACCAATGATTGAAACACTTTTAGAGGCATTGCGACTTATTTGCACTAGAGTTTTGAGGGTCCTCCTCAAATTTTGCCCCAGTTTAATAAGCGATTCTTCAGTCGTTCTGCTTATGACAAAGTTTGCTGGATTTGCTCCAGAATTTTGAGGGTCCTCCTCAAAATTCTGCCCCTGTTACTTAGCCAATTCTTTGACTATCTGCATATGATGACGTCAGTTGGACTTGCTCTGGAATTTTGAGGGTGCTCCTCAAAACTCTACCATAGTTTCCGGTTGTGGGGAGAATGAAAATTTTATTGAGAAGTGACCGAACCCATAGGGCTGCCTACGTGTCCCATCTTAAATGGGAATCAGGTCAAGTGTAGTTCAGTTACATCAGATGAAGAAATGTAAACAATCTAAAGATAGTATCTTTTCACTGCATCCGAATTGATAGGCTTTGGCAGAACTTCTCTGTCCTTTTCTACGAGTATGAGTGCTCCTCCTATTAGTACAATGTGAACTACGTAGGGCCTTTGCCAATTAGGTGAGAACTTTCCTTTGGCCTCATCTTGATGTGGGAAGATTCGTTTTAACACCAGCTGCCCCGGTGTGAACTGTCTGGGTTTGACTCTTGTGTTGAAAGCTCTGGACATTCTGTTCTTGTCACGATCCATTTTTTGAACAAGCCGGGACCGGCACTCGATCATTAAACATGACCGAGCGAACCATCTCTGCTTATCAAATCTATTATAACGTCAAACTTTATATGCAGCAAGGCAATACTCTAACCAAATACTTTTTATCAATTTAAACATTTAAATAAATCAACTCCAAAACTTTATTCATAGTAACCAATGAAATAAAACTAAATTATTATTAAAAAAATATGAATCTTAACCCAACGACTATATCTATGAAGCCTCTACTGATAAACCGACGCACTGCTCAGGACATGAGATTTCCCGGACAATTCTCTAAGTAAACAAAGAAATAACTAAATAAAGATGACCCTAAGGACTACTCCATGAACAAAAGCAGAGCTCCACAATAGCATTGGAAGAGAAGGAAGTCCTAACTCGTAGCCCGCTCGCCTGCAAATCTGATTCCTACATTGTACTGCAGACCAACATAGGTTCCCAAAAGAGAACGTCAGTACCATCCATTATACTCAGTGAGTCTCAACAACAAGGGGCGAAACTTTAATAACATATACATTATGAGCAAAGGTTCTAAATGCATGTAAAATATAAAGTATATAAGAATAATTCTAAATAATTGCATAATAGCAGTTTATGAATATTCTAAAAGAAATTCTTTTCTTTTTATTTCTTATAAAAAAATACTTCACTTTATACTTTGGGAGTTCCTACTATCCTGACTTAATTCTGTCTCAGTCATCGTGTTATCGACACGGGTTCGATCCCAACCTGATCGAATAGGCCCAATCCACGAGGTGCTACTCGCTTCATGGTTCTCAGCGCTCATGTATCATACCTTAGCATGGCTAAGTAAATTCTCAGCATCGAGACCTTCGGCTCATGTGCTCCCTACTTTGGCACAAGTAGTTTCAGGAAGTCAAAGCCTTGGTCAGGACCCTCGGCCTGGACGATGACCCCTTCTTAGAATAAAGGATACTCCCAAAAATCTTTTCTTTCTAAAACTTCTTCTTGTGACTTTTCAAGTCTAAATCTTTTCTTTATAGAACATCATGTACATGCTAATATTGGTGTCCTTAAATGTAAAGCATGGCATAAAAATGAAATAAACATATAAAAATATTTCTAAAGATTCTTTCTTCTTCATAAATTTTCAACATGAAAATAGCATATAAGAATAATACCAAAAATCTGAAAATTTAAGCACATATAAACTAGATCATCTAAACTTTTGCTAGAACAATTCTAAGTTAATGGGTACTCACTCGCTCTAACTAAATAAATATAAACTCTTTTAAGCAATTCATCAAACACCTTGTATGCATGCTTTTGTGAGTTAAACCACTTTAGTAAAGGGTTATATCAACTCACCTCAAAACTTCTCGAGCCAATACGTAGGCCCCAGTCCAATTGACATCAATCAAACCATTGATTCTACAACAACTAGTGCATTTTAATCAATTTTTTAAGCACTATACCTAAATATGAAATTTATCATTGATATAGAGGAAGAATGGAATTAACTATTCCATTCTTATCTATTATCACTATAGGATAATTGACAATAAGGAAATTTACTTACCTGAGTTCAAGAATTAGTGATTAGTAAAGAACCCTAGAATTTTCCATGTGTGAGTAACTTTGTGACTACCTCCGTTTCGCAGAAGGCTTTAAGTTCAGACTTGCGTTTTTACAAGAGAATGCCTTCTGTTTTGTTAAGGGCATTAAGTCCCCTTGGTTTTCCCTTTTTAAAAGCCATTTTATGGTTAGGTCACGTGCATTTTTCCTCTTTGTTTTGTTTGTTTATTTTTTTTTAAATTAACTTAACTAATACTTAATGATACCCACTCTTAATAATTAATAATACTAAAATTATTAATATTACCATAATTATATAACCAATTATTTATAAGTATAGAAGTAACTCAAAAATCAACCACAAGGGTTTTTAATCCGTAATAAAACTATAATTTAAGATTATAAAGATTTTCTATATTTAGTGGGTCTTGAAACTTTTATAGATTTGAGGAGTGTTACAGTTCTGATAAAGTTGACCATGACATATTGCATTCATTCTTTTTCCGTCGATAAGAGCTAACTGTACGTAGCGACTTCGTATCTATTCTGCATCAATGAGTTCTTCTTCTTGTATAATTCTCAAAGAAGGAGTTTTGACTTCGGTGGGAATCACAATTTTAGTACCGTAGACCAACATGTAGGGAGTTGCTCCGCTTGATGTGTGAATTGTGGTACGATACCCCAATAAGGCAAATGGTAATTTCTCGTGCCATTGTCTGTGGTTGTCTGCCATTTTCCTCAATATTTTCTTGATATTCTTGTTGGCGGCTTTCACGGCTCCATTTATTTGAGGTCTGTATGCCGTGGAATTCTTATGCTTGAGCTTGAAACTTTTACATTCATTAAATCGCTATTGAGGTTGGCGGCATTATCGGTAATTATGGATTCGAGTACCCCGAATCAGCAAACAATATGATCCCCTACAAAATCTACGATGACTTTCTTGGTTACAGCCTTATAAGATGCAACCTTAACCCATTTTGTGAAGTAGTCTTTGGCCATTAAAATGAACCTGTGCCCGCTTGAAGCGGCGGGTTCGATCAGACCGATGAAATCCATTCCCCAAGCGGCGAAAGGCAAAGGTGCACTTGTTGCATTGATCTCATTTGGTGGTACCCGTATCATATATGCATGACTTGGCACTAGTGACACTTTTGGACATAGCTGATGCAGTCTGTTTCCATTGTCATCCAAAAGTATCCTGCTCTTAATATCTTCTTGGCTAAAACGAAACCATTCATGTGTGGTCCGCAGGTTTCAGTGTGTATCTCCTCGAGCAGTTTGGAAGCTTCTTTGGCATTAACACACCATAATAACCCTAGGTCTGGAGTCCGTCTATACAGAATTCCTCCACTTTGGAAGAAATGATTGGACAATCTCCAAAGCGTGCATTTCTGAGTATGATTTGCATGCTCCGGGTATTCTCCTTTTGCTAAATATTCTTTGATATCGTGAAACCATGGATTTTCGTCTTCTGTTTCATCTTCAACATGAGCACAATAAGCTAGCTGACTATAGGTCCTTACTGGAATGGGATCAATGAAATTCTTATCCAGATGATTTATCATGGAATACAAAGTAGCCAGTGCGTCTATGAACTCATTCTGGATTATCAAAACATATTTGAATTCTATATTTGTGAACCTCTTCATTATTTCTTGTACGTGATACAGATATGGCGATATTTTGGTATTCTTGGTAGCCCATTCTCCTAGAACCTGATGTACCGGAAAGTCTGAATCACCAATTACCAATAATTCTTGAATATTCATGTCGATGGCTAAATTGAGCCCCATGATGCAAGCCTCGTATTCTGCCATATTGCTGGTGCACAGAAACCTAAGCTTTGCGGATACTAGATAATGTTGACCTGTCTCTAACACCAAAACTGCTCCAATACCCGCCCATTTGAAATTTGCAGCTCCGTCGAAGAACATTCTCCAACCGTCATAAGTTTCGGTGATATCTTCTCCTACAAATGATACTTCTTCATCGGGAAAATACATTGTCAGTGGTTCGTATTCTACTTCTACATGATTTTCCGCAAGATGATCTACTAGTGTTTGTCCCTTGACCACCTTCTGAGTCATGTAGACAATGTCAAATTCACTCAACAATATTTGCCATTTTGCTAGTTCCCCTATAGGCATTGGTTTCTGAAAGATGTATTTCAGGCGATCCATCCTTGATATGAGATATGTAGTGTAGGCACAGAAGTAGTGCCTCAATTTTTGAGCTATCCACGTCAGGGCATAGCAAGTTCGTTCCAGCAAAGAATGACGTGCCTCATAGGGTGTGAACTTCTTACTCAAATAGTATATGGCATGTTCTTTTATTCATGTCTCGTCGTGTTCTCCCAAGACACAACTGAAAGCTCCATCTAGTACAGACAAATAGAGTAGCAGAGGTCTACCAGGTTTTGGCGGGACCAAAACTGGTGGTGTGGATAGGTATTCCTTGATTCTATCAAAGGCTTTTTGACATTCTTTAGTCCATCTTGTTTTAGCATCTTTCTTCATCATTTTGAAAATTGGCTCACAAATCACAGTTGATTGTGCTATGAATCGGCTGATGTAATTGAGACGCCCCATGAAGCTCATCACATCTTTCTTGCTCTTCGGAGGTGGAAAATATTAGATAGCTTTGACCTTTGAAGGGTCCAACTCAATTCCCCGGTGACTGACGATGAAACCTAGCAATTTTCCAGCAGGGACTCTGAAGGCACACTTTGCAGGATTCAGTTTCAGATCATAATTCGAAGCATATTAAAGAATTTCCTCAAATCTGCTATATGATATGTGCTTATTCTGGAATTAATGATGATGTCATGGACGTATACCTCTATTTCCTTGTGAATCATGTCATGAAAAATAGTCATCATGGCTCTCATGTAACTGGCTCCAGCATTCTTCAGGCCAAACGACGTCATTTTATAACAATACATCATCCACGGAGTGATAAAGGCTGTCTTCTCAGCATCTTCCTCATCCATCCAGATCTGATGGTATCCCGCGAAGCAATCCATAGAGGATTGGAGTTCATGCTTGGCATAGTTGTCGATCGGTATGTGTATATTAGGTAACAGGAAATCATCTTTGTGACTTGCTTTATTTAAATCTCGATAGTCGACACATACTCTGACCTTCTCATCCTTCTTTGGAACTGGCACGATGTTGGCCAACCAAGTAGGAGATTCAACCACTTTGAGAACCCTAGCTTTGATCTGCTTGGTGACTTCCTCCTTGATTTTCAGACTCATATCAGGCTTGAAGTTTTTGAGTTTTTGCTTTGTAGGCAGACATATTGGATTGGTAGGTAGTTTATGAGCTACGATAGATGTGCTCAACCCTGTCATATCATCATAAGACCATGCGAAAATGTCTTCATACTCCTTTAGGAAATAAGTGTATTCTTCTTTCTCTGATGATGACAAGTGAATACTTATGCGTGTTTCTTTGATTGTTTCAGAATCTCCAAAGTTGACTATCTCAGTTTTGTCCAAATTTGACTTAGGTCTATTCACAAAATTTTCCACCTCTATGACAATTTCCTCAGGGATTATATCTTCTTCTTCTTCTATTTCCTCTGAATCACTATCCTTATGTTGCGTTGTCCCACTACATGTCACAATTGTCCGTTTATCAAGATAAGGAATAATAATGTTGTAGAGAGAAAAATGTAAATGATAATAATAAATACAAAAATAAAAATGCATTAGATAAATCTGAAAACATTAAAATAAGTACGGCTCGATGATTTGAGCAATTATTTCAAAACAAATGCATCTAAAATTGAATACTGAAAATGTCTTAAATGCTTAAATTGCTTTTAAAAAATAAATCATGCTAATTGCCAGGCTACCCAGGAACTCGACAAGCCCGAGATGGCATAGCAGTCCAATTTTTGAGAACAACCCCTTTCTCCATGGTTTGAATGGTAAGGTCTTCCTCCTCTTTCTCCTCAACTATTACATTGCAGTCCATGTCTTCATCGTCCAAAAATAGATTCCTTCGGCCAGCTAAAGCCTCCTCTTCTTCAGATTCCCATATCACATCACCTTGTTGAAACGTCTGGTGCAAATGTTGTATTGGTTGTTTAAGAGGGTAGTAGGGACCATGCCACAGCAGCGACTAATCATCGTACTCCTGCCAGGTATACTGATATCCAAGTCCAAAGGTGGTACTATGATGTTTTGGTTGTTGGCTTAGTGATACCTTGGAGATTCTTGCAAAGACCTTAACCGGGTTCATACCTTGTTCATAATAGTATGCTTTCAATCTTATTACTCCACCACTTGTTTTTCTATATTGTGTTGACACGCTCGATGCGATGGTACATTTATCCACCCAACTTCTTTCTATTTTCGACAATCGAAACAGTTTGATTGGTGTAAATGAGATTACTCACGTCTCCATAAATGATCACTTCCTGATGATTCCATTCGAACTTCATGTCCTGGTGTAGCATAGAAGCTACGACTCCAGCAGCATGTATCCAAGGTCATCCCAACAACAGATTATATGTGGCGGATATGTCTAATACTTGAAACTCAACATGAAACCAAGTTGGACCCATTTGCAGACATAGGTTTATTTCCCCTATTGTGGCCCTTTGATGATAGGCTATAATTACGTATTTTAGTCGCTTATTACACTCAAATTTCCTGCACTTTAATTGAGTTTGAGCTTTAATCACTAGTGTCTTACACTAATTGTGTGTTTTATGCCTTGTAGGAATGATTCCAAGCTATGTAAATGTTATGGTATGAATTCAAGTGATTTGAAACTTTGAATTCTGAGTAAAAGCCCAAGTAATTAAGCCGGGATCGTATTTGGTATGATAGAGCAACAAAACAAAGAATCGAGTAGGCATATTGCGCACTATCTAGTAAAATACATATAACATTTTTCTCAGAACTCCATTTCGGCTACACAATATATGATTGGAAAGCTAACCCAAAGGGCTACAATATTCATGTTTTACGTTTTTCCATATTCTGAATGGAATAGGGATAAAAACGCGGTTGAAAGCGCGACTGCAGACCTGGACGCCGATTGAGGCAGTACACTGGATAAATACCGCGCCCGGACCGCGACCGCAGCTTCCAGACCTGAAAAATTGTCCTTTTTCGCATAAGAGAAGATATAATTGTTTGGTCATGACCCTACTTGGTATATATACATGGAAAAATGGTATATTAAGGGAGGTTGGACACACTTTTGACATAATTTAGACCTAAGGAGGCAGAGGAGTCCAATTTTTGACACGGATCCTTCCTCTTCCTATTTTTTCATTATTGGTTATGACTTTTAGTATTGTAATTTTACATACTATTATGAATAGCTAATATGTTATCTAGGGTTTTGATAGAGTCTTTTGTAGGATAAATTCTTATTATGTTTTTATATAATTGAGCGGTTAGATTTCTCTACTTGTTCAACTACATGTTTATTATTGTTGATTGAATGGCCATCGATTGACTGTACCTATTTATTATGTGTTGCTTGAGAAATGATACATATTTAGGTGGTTGTTGAACAACTTCACTCCTAACGTATGTGAGAAATCAATACAACGGGTTTAAAGGTAGGTTTAGAAATAACAAAGCCTTGACGTGGTCATAATGAGTAGATAGATAAAGCCAACTAGTGTAGTTCGAAAGAATATGTCTAGTAAATTATTGTGGTTTCTCGAGAGAGAGTTAAGGCACCTAAAGTGCTCATGATCAATAGATAATACATTGGCAAAAATTGTAGGGAACATAGATAGAAGGATTCCAACAATTGGGAAAATCATAACTCTAGACCTCCTTGATTTCGTCTCCAAACCTTTGTCTCGTTAGTTGATAATTTTACCGCTTTGTAGTATTTTCTAGTTAGTTAGTTAGAAATATAAATCTCAATTTTTATAATTTAGAAAATTGGTCAATCTTGTCTTCTTAGTGATATTAAACAGACACAGTTAAGCCTTAGTTCTCTGTGGGATTCGACTCCAGACTTTTAGACCGGATTATATTTGCAGTGACCGCTTATCCTTTTAGGACTAGAGTTGGGCGTGATCAAATTTTGGCGTCGTTGCCGGGGAACTAACAGTGTAGTTGTAGCTGTATATATTGCTAGGGTTTAAGTTTGAACTTCTATTTTATTTTGTTTTTTTGTATTTTTTTTATAACTGTTTATTTGAGAAACATGACATCTTGGAATTATGGAAATTTAGGTATAGATAATTCTACTATAGATCCTCATTCATATTGTGAAAGAAATCACCCGTATCAAAATTATCAAAATATTTCCGAGAGCGAGTTATGTGCACCAACTCAATCTTATTTGTGGAATGTGTGTGATGTGTGTAGTGGTAAAAATGGTCACTTTTATGGTTGTGCTTATATTTATTATCTTCCCCCAACCCCTTACAATGATGATTCTACCTTTTCTTGTGAAGTTAATAGAAACAAAGAACCTGGAGATGCAGACCTGAAGGAAATCAAACAAAATAATGAAAAACAATTGCAGATAAAAAGGCAAGAGGCAACTATTCGCAAGTTGGAAGCTCAATTGATTCAAGTGGTTGGAGCTTTTAATGCTCAACAAGCCAATATTGATGATAGTATCCAAGAAGAGCATGAATTTGAGGTGTTAATTAGAGAGGTCATAGTAGAACATCAACAACCTAGCCAACTACAATTTGAGGATGTCAATGTTGAAGAAGTGAGACTAGAGTCAGCCAAGGACATCGAGGATACAAATTTTGTTGACTCTAGTATCATTGATGTTGAGGATGCTGAAAGTCCTGAAGTTTATGTGTGTGAGCGCATTGGTCCTCACTCCAAACTTTTTCTATATTATGCTTGGATGGCGATATGGAAATAGATTCATCTGAGCCGATTGAGAAGTCAAGGAATGAGGAACAAGGTGCCTACATTCTGGAATTTTTCTTGCCACCCTTTGAGACCCATTGATTGCTTTCACATTCATAGTTCCTACTCGTATCTCATGCAAGCCTTTATCCAACCTCTTTAAATTATTTAACGGATAAATATTGAGGCTTGAACCCCCATCTATTAGGACTCTGGCTATGAATTTATCCTCAAATTGTACTACGATGTGCAATGCCCTGTTATGACTCAGTCCTTCAGGTGGCAGTTCGTCTACGTGAAAAGTGATCTTGTGGCTCTCCAATACTTGCCCTACCATGTTGGCCATCTCTCCACTGGTAATGTTGTTAGGTACATAAGCCTCGTTCAATATTTTCTTCAGTGCATTCCTATGTGCCTCAAAATTTTGCAGCAGTGACAGAATGGAAATCTGAGTAGGAGTTTTGTTCATATGATCAATCACAGAATACTCCCTTGCTTGCACCTTTCTCCAACGATCATCCAGTCCTATTTCAATTATAGGTTGTTTGGGGGCGACTTCTTTACTTGTTCCTCCCAAATGCTCAAGTGTGTAAACCATGCCGGTCCTGGTCATGCCTTGTACGACACCTATTTCTTCCATCTTCAATTTTCCTTTTCTTCTCACCTCTGCAACATAGTCCTATAGTATAGCATTGGAATTAAAAGACGGTGTGAGTGCCACCGTCACAGTGAAGGGTGTGGTCACTTCCATCTCAAACGGAGCTGATGCGGCGGAGGATGTGTTGCTTTAACCTCAAACGGAGTTGGTGTGGCTATATCAACCTCAATTGGTGACTGAATTTGTACAATAATTGGTATGAGAGTGACTGGAGGTACTGTAACGACCGACTGGTTGTTTTGAGTACTAATGCTCCGTTAAGTAGTTAAAGGCCATGAACAACTTGATTTCAGGTATTATGACTTGTACGCGTGGTCGGAATTGAATTTCGGGAAGTACAGAGTTGATTTGGGAAGGGAATTCTTATTTTGAAAGCTTAAAATTGAAAGAACGAACTAGGATTGGCATTTTGAGTAAATGACCTCGAAATTAGGATTTGAAGATTCCAGCAGGTTCATATGATAATTTCAGACTTGGGCGTATGCCCAGATTGGGTTTTGGATAACCCAGGAGCGTTTTGGCGATTGTGGAAGTTAGCATTTTTGGAAGAAATTTTATAAGTTTGGTTTGAAGTGCATTTCAGTGTTATCAATGTCCATTTGGGATTCTGAGTCTGTGGATAGCTCCGTATGGTGATTCTGGAGTTGGGAGCGCGATCGGAAGTGAATTCGAAGGTCTGTAGGTCATTTTGAAGCCATTTGGCTAAAGATAGAAAATTGACGGTTTTTGAGAAATTTGTCCGGAAGTGGACTTTTTGATATCAGGGTCGGAATCCAATTCCGAAAGTTGGAGTAGGTCCGTAATGTCGAATATGATTTGTGTGTAAAATTTGAGGTCAATCGGACGTGATTTGATAGGTTTAAGCATCGAAAGTAGAAGTTGGAAGTTCTAAAGTTCATAAAGCTTGGATTGGAGGTTGATTCATGATTTTAGCATTGTTTAATGTGATTTGAGGACTCGAGCAAGTCCGTAACGTGTTTTTTGATTGGTTGGTAGGTTTGGTTGAGGTCGCCTCAGGTGGATTTCGAGTGGTTAATGGATCAAATTTGGAGTTGAAGAACAATTGAAGGAATCTGGTTGCTGGTATTTTCCCTTCTGCGGTGAAGTGACTGCAGAAGCAGTACCGCAGAAGCGGAAGGGGAGCTGCAGAAGCAGTTTTTGATCAAGGAAGTGAGAACCGCAGATGCGGTCAAGGTTCCGCAGAAGCGGGACCGCATCTGTGGAAAAAAAGTCGCAGAAGCGAAAGAATGCATTAGGGAGGGGACCGCATATGCGGTCAAAGTTCCGCAGAAGCGGGACCGCATCTGCGGAAGGAGCATCACGGAAGCAAGAAAGGGCATCTTGGGAAGGAGCCGTAGAAGCGGCGTTTTGACCGCATAAGCGGAACCGTTGATCAGTATGGCTTCCGCAGAAGCGGAAGTACCTGGAGGCAGCAAGGTTTTTTTAAATCATGGGTTGAGTTCATTTCTCTCATTTTTCATGGCTTGGGGTGATTTTGGGGAGCTTCAAGAGGGTATTTTCGTCATCAATGATTGAGGTAAGTTATCTCCACCTATTTTTAGTCAAATACATCAATTTTGTGTGGATTTGGGCATGAAAATTAGTATAAAAATTGAGGTTTTGGTGGAAAAACCTAGAAAATTATATTCTTGGAATTTAGCCACGATTTTGGGTATGAAATTTAGTAAAAAAATTATATATTTGAGTTCCTAAGGTCATGGGTAATCTTTATCTTCGAAAAATTTTGGATTCCGGGCACGTGGGCCCGAGGTTGTTTTGGTCAACTTTTCGATCGTAGTTGGGAATTGCTATAAATTATATTGTAATGAATCATGGAGCATATATTAATGGATTTGCGTGACCATTGGCTAGTTTTGGAGCGTGGAGCATCAAGTAGAGTCTTTGGAAGGGCGGGGAATGCCGTTTTTGAGTCTTCGAAGCGAGGTGAGTCTTCTTTCTAATCTTGTGAGGGGAAATTTACCCCATAGGTGAGTTAAATTGGTTATGTGCTCCTATTTGTGGGGGCTACGTACGCATGAGGTGACGAGAGTCCGTGCGTAGCTACTAGTATGCTATTTTCCGGGTAGTCTAGGACCCAAAAGCATGTTATATTTGGATTAATTGTGAACCCATTGATGGCTTGAATTGCTTAAATCACATTAAATTTATAAATGGATTTCTAAAAAAGACTTAAGCTTTGTTTTCTCAAATTATTTAAAGAGAATTGGCCTTTCTTAGATAATTGCTCCATGTTGACTTCTTGACTAATTGTCTGTGTGTCTGTGTTTATTTTGAAATGGGCCGAACGCCTCGGCAGATTAATAAATGCATCTATAGGCGCGTCGTCGACCCTTGGCAAGTGCACATTTATTTCTGTTGGATCGGGCCGTCACCTCGGTGTGATTTGCACATGCTTGTGTTGCTGCCTGAACTTAATTAAGTTATTATTGCCCTTTTGTGGCTTAAAAATATTTGGATTATATTTAAAAGGAATTCTGGGAATTTTTTTATGAAAGAATTTTGTGTTCACTTGTTTCCTCTATCTGGATTAAAAATCACTCTTATAAAATAAATCCACTGTTTAATATATACATATTAAGGATGAACCATTATTGGACCATTAGAGAGCGTCAAAATTGACCATTTTGTCTCTACCCTTTCGGGATTAGGCGGGATACTCACTGAGTACACGTTGATTACGTACTCATACTACACTTCTGTGCATTTTTGTTGCACAGGTATATATACTTCTAGCAGCCTACTGGGCGTAGCAGCAGAGATGTTTCTGAGACTAGGTGAGTTGCATCATTCGAGGCGACCGCAGTTAGTATAGTTCCTTTCAGCCCTTTGTATTTTATTTCCTGTCCACCGTATTTCGGACTGAGGTTGTATTTCATTTTCCTTATCAGTAGTTGCTCATGTACTTGTGATACCGGGTTCTGGGGATGTATTTGGATTTATTAGGAAATCTTACAAGTTGTTTAAATATTTCACTATTCATTCGGAGGAATATACTGAGTCTTGTTTAAATTGTATAAAAGAAATGTTTTTAAAAATTATTATAACGAGAATTTAATTAAGTATTCTAGTTGGCTTGCCTGACATCGGTGTCCGGTGCCACCACGACCCTTAGTGGATTTTGGATCGTGACAACATAATATCAGAGAACTAGGTTCCCGTTGGTCTCACGACTCATGAACAAGTCTAGTAGAGTCTCGCGGATCGGTACAGAGACGTCTGTACTTATCCTCGGGAGGCTACCGGGATATTAGGAGTACTTCCCTTCTTGATTTCCTTATCGTGCGGTTCGATTTCTTTAAGGCTTATGCCTTTGATTTCTTCCTATTCGATCTTACGCGAGCGCTTGTTATAAATTGAAAATTGAAGGATTGTAATGGCACTACAAATGTGGTGCGGGACGATTCTCCCAGTAAAGTTGATTGGACTATTATAGTCGCATTATGGAGGGGTATTCTATTATTTCAGCTCAGTAACAGAACTTCTAAGAGCCTTGAGGCTAGGCACAGATTTCCATGATACTTATGAACAATTATTCCGCAGTGTTGTTGTGATGGTGGGATGTTTGCCCACGTGCAGGGCAGTGAATGAATTGAAGGGAGGTTTACTCAGCGTGTAATCAAGGGATTCAGTATTTTATTCCCGGCAGGGGAAAGGCAGTCGGACTAAGAATGTTCAGATGTGGGCTGGTGGAAGTAATGAGGCTTGGTATTTGCAAGCGTGGTGGGGCTTTCTTTTATGAGAGGGTGTCGTGGTCCTAATGGAACGTACCAAGTTCGCCGATGTTATGATCTGCTACAATTCGCCTTTATGGTAGGATATTATGAAATACCATTGAAGATACAACCGTCAGATATCGCATGGTGCGGTGGTTTAGGATTGAATCAGTACTTTAAATGTTAGCGGTTCGAGAAAAATGACCTTCGGAAAAGTTTCAAGTTAGTAACAAATTGTGGATTCAAGTTCCAGGAAGATATATTTTATTAAGGCAACAACTAAGCAGCAAAAGATGAGAAAACATGTGGGAAGTGTCAGGCGGAGTTTTAAACTTCTAAAAGGCCAGGCTTAGGGAGCGCAGGCCGAGCAATTGATTAAAGGAGTGAGTCTTCCCAAAGTGGGAGAGTGGCAGAGTTGTATAGGTATTAGTAGTAGGATGACTACGTGCCTAAAGATAGTTTGGAAGGACCTGAGATTTTAGCGACGGGCAATGGAAGTCTGTAGATTTAATTCGAAGCATGGGGTGGTTATGCGGTAGAAGATTTGGTGTGACGAAAAGGAGCTGCTTGAAATGAAGAAGGACGCATCATAGCTCTGAATTTGGAAAGGTGTTGCCGCATATTTAATTGATGTCCACGAGGAGTGAACGGACTGGTGTAGCTAGAGAGTGAGCTTGGACTCCAGATTTGGTTTTTGATGTCATAGTGATTGTATCCCGTGCAGCAGCATTTGGAAGGTGTCGGGAAGTGATTTTTACAGGCGGGTTACTTCCCTTGAGTGTATTAGCGGTCGTATGGTTGGCGAAGCTTCTGCAAAGAATTATATTGGTTATCCAACAAAGAGATCGGTCGTGCAAATGTGGATGATGATTTAGAATATGAAAAGATGGGGAATTACAGAAAGATCCCGAGAATTTGCGGCAGATGATTGCGTAAGGTTATGTCAACAAGAGATAAAGGATTCTGGTGAGTCCCAGAGTTGTGTAATAGTGGCTTCAAGTTAAGTGGGAGAGTCCCACTGCCTAATATTGGGTTGCATGGTTAACTACTCGTGAGGTTTCTGGTTATTTGCATATTGGTGGGTTATTCTAGCTGGGGGGAAAGGACCATAAGTGGTAAATTGAGTAGATGAATTGTTCAATGCATGCTATAGTTGGCCTTCTTGGCTTATGTTCGGACTTGGAAAAAGGTTCAGGATTTATGCCTAGTATAGATACAGGTTTCAGAGGAAGTGATTTCGCCGGGTGCTTCGCCGAGAGAGTATTCGTGTGTTATAAGAATTATGGAGTGAATTATATTTGGGACCAAGTCAGAGCGGGTGGCTCTCAATAATGGTTCTAGTGAATTCAGAAGTTAAAGTGTGATGTCGAGTCTGGTTTTCTATATGCTGTTTTTGTGTGTTTCGCTTCCTATCTTCTAAGGAAAATCCCTACTAGTGCAGGGGTTAGGTAATTCCTTCCAGAGTTCGATTTCCTGTTTGTGTTGTGTTCAGATTGGTGGCCTATTGGCACATTGTGACGTCATATAAGACTTTTGATTACATTCGGAGTGGCTTATTGCCTGAGCAGTTCGTACTGGGTGAGACGAGATTATTGGATTTAGGACCGGTGCAATTTGATTATATGAAGTGTATTATGGAGATAAGGCCCTTATTTGGTCCTGTATGAGGTAATGGTTTTGACAGGGGCATAGATCTAATAATTTGTTGACTCGACAGTTGGTTATGAATTTTGGATCCGTCGTGGCGGTATTGTAGGAGCTAGAGTAAGACTTGCGTGTCATGAGGTGCAATGGGAGCATCTGTGTCGTTGAATTTTTGACTAAGTGGATCAGAGAATATTATTGTGGTCCTGTGGACTAAGTGTTGCAAAGTAAGAATCCAGCAAAGTTATGCAGTCATGTTTGAGTATGGTGGTCGTATGTTGGAAACAGGCCTGGCATAGAAATTTCGGATGATAGAATCGAGCTCTAAGGCTTATTTGCTTGAATGAAAAGGGAATATCTTCAGAATTTATCGAGCTAATATGCTCGGCTAAGTTGTGGTAGCACGGGAAGGTGCATGAGGTGCTAAACAGTGATTTCAGACTACTTTCGTATAGTTCTCAGCACGTTCGAGGACGAACGTATGTTTAAGTGAGAGAGAATGTAACGACCCGACCGGTCGTTTTGAGTACTATTGCTCCGTTCAGCAGTTGGAGGCCATGAATATCTTCATTTTAGGTATGACGACTTGTACGTGTCGTCGGAATTGAATTTCGGGAAGTCCAGAGTTGATTTGGGAAGAAAATTCTTATTTCGGAAGCTTAAAGTTGAAAGAATTAATTAGGATTGGAATTTTGAGTAAACAACCTCGGAATCAGGATCTGAAGGTTCCAGCAGGTTCGTATGATGATTTCAGACTTGGGCGTATACCCGGATTGGGTTTTGGATAACCCAGGAGCGTTTTGGCGCCTATTATGGAAGTTCACATTTTTGGAATAAATTTCACAAGTTTGGTTGAAGTGAATTTTATTATTATCAATGTCTATTTGGGATTCTGAGACTGTGAATAGTTCCGTATGGTGATTCTGGAGTTGGGAGCGCGATCAGAAGTGAATTCGGAGGTCCGTAGATCATTTTGAAGCCATTTGGCTAAAGATAGAAAATTGAAGGTTTTTGTGAAGTTTGACCGGAAATGGACTTTATGATATCGGGGTTGGAATCCAATTCCGAAAGTTGGAGTAGGTCTGTAATGTCGAATATGATTTGTGTGTAAAATTTGAGGTCAATCGGACGTGATTTGATAGGTTTAAGCATCAAAAGTAGAATTTGGAAGTTCTAAAGTTCATAAAACTTGGATTGGAGGTTGATTCGCAATTTTAGCGTTGTTTAATGTGATTTGAGGCCTCGATCAAGTCCGTAACATGTTTTGGGATTGGTCGGTAGGTTTGGTTGAGGTCCCGGGGGGCCTCGGGTGGATTCCGGGTGGTTAACAGATCAAATTTGGAAGTTGAAGAACAACTGAAGGAATTTGGTTGCTGGTATTTTCACTTCTGCGGTGGAGTGACCGTAGAAGCGGTACCGCAAAAGTGAAAGGGGAGCCGCAGAAGCGGTTTTTGATCAAGGGCGTGAGAACCGCAGATGCAGTCAAGGTTCCGTAGAAGCGGGACCGCCTCTGCGGGCAATAAGTCGCAGAAGCGAAAAAATGCATTATGGAGGGGACTGCAGATGCGGTTAAAAGCATCGCAGAAGCGAGAAAGGGAGGTTTGGGAAGGAGCCGCAGAAGAGGCGTTTTGACCGCATCAGCGGAACCACTGATGCGGTATGGCTTCCGCAGAAGCGGAAGTACCTGGAGGCAGCAAGGTTGTTTTAAATCGTGGGTTGAGTTCATTTCTCTCATTTTTCATAGCTTGGGGCGCTTTTGGGGATCTTCAAGAGGGGATTTTCGTCATCAATGATTGAGGTAAGTTATCTCCACCTATTTTGAGTCAAATACATCAATTTTGTGTGGATTTGGGCATGAAAATTAGTATAAAAATTGAGGTTTTGGTGGAAAAACCTAGAAAATTATATTCTTGAAATTTAGCCACGATTTTGGATAAGGAATTTAGTAAAAAAGAATTATATATTTGAGTTCCTAAGGTCATGGGTCATCTTTATCTTCGAAAAATTTCGGATTCCGAGCATGTGGGCCTGAGGGCGTTTTGGTCAACTCTTCGATCGGAGTTGGGAATTGCTATTAATTAGATTGTAATGAATAATTGAGCATATATTAATGGATTTGCGTGACCATTGGCTAGTTTTGGAGCGTGGTGCATCAAGTAGAGTCTTCAGAAGGGCGGGGAATGCCGGTTTGAGTCTTCGGAGCGAGGTGAGTCTTCTTTCTAATCTTGTGAGGGAGAATTTACCCCATAGGTGAGTTAAATTGGTTATGTGCTCCTATTTGTGGGGGCTACGTACACACGAGGTCACGAGAGTCCGTGCGTAGATACTAGTATGATATTTTCCGGGTAGTCTAGGACCCAAAAGCATGTTATATTTGGATTAATTGTGAACCCATTGATGGCTTGAATTGCTTAAATCACATTAAATTTATAAATGGATTTCTAAAAAAGACTTAATCTTCGTTTTCTCAAATTATTTAAAGAGAATTGGCCTTTCTTGGATAATTGCTCCATGTTGACTTCTTGACTGATTGTATGTCTGTGTGTGTTTATTTTGGAATGGGCCGAACGCCTCGACAGATTAATAGATGCATATATAGGCACGTCGTCGACTCTCGGCAAGTGCACATTTATTTTTGTTGGATCGGGCCGTCGCCTCGGTGTGATTTGCACATGCTTGTGTTGCTGCCTGAACTTAATTAAGTTATTATTGCCTTTTTGTGGCTTAAAAATATTTGGATTATATTTAAAAGGAATTCTGGGAATTTTCCTATGAAAGAATTTCATGTTCACTTGTTTCCTCTATCTGGATTAAAAATCATGCTTATAAAATAAATCCACTGTTTAATATATACATATTAAGGATGAATCATTATTGGACCATTAGAGAGCGTCAAAATTGACCATCTCGTCTCTACCCCTTCGGGATTAGGCGGGATACTCACTGAGTACACGTTGATTACGTACTCATACTACACTTCTGTGTATTTTTGTTGCACAGGTATATATACCCCTAGCAGCCTACTAGGCGTAGCAGCACGGATGTTTCTGGGACTAGGTGAGCTGCATCATTTGAGGCGACCGCAGTTAGTGTAGTTCCTTTCAGCCCTTTGTGTTTTATTCCCTATCCACCGTATTTCGGACTGAGGTTGTATTTTATTTTCCTTATCAGTAGTTGCTCATGTACTTGTGACACCGGGTTCTGGGGATGTATTTGGATTTATTCTGAAATCCTACAAGTTGTTTAAATATTTCTTATTCATTCGGAGGAATATACTGAGTCTTGTTTAAATATTATAAAAGAAACATTTTTAAAAATTTTTATAACGAGAATTTAATTAACTATTCTAGTTGGCTTACCTGACATCGGTGTCCGGCCCCACCACGATCGTTAGTGGATTTTGGGCCGTGACAGGTACTTTGGGTTCATCCCCTTCACGAATGAGTCCAGTTGATCCTTCTAGATCCCATTCTTCATCATTTTTATCACATTTACCCCCTCGCCCCTATGATCCGGGGGGGGGGGGTTATTGCGGACATTTGGTGTAGCCTCTTTTGCTTGTATAACTTTGGTGTCAATAAATGTTTGGATCTTTTCCTTCAAGGTGCGACATTCATCAATAGTGTGTCCCTTCATGCCCATGTGATAGGCACATGTCTTGTTCGGATTAACCTACTATGAAGAGTTTTCCATAGAAACAACGAGAATGTGGGTGACATAATCGTCTGCCTTCAGTCTTTCATAGAGCTGATCGATGGGTTCAGCAATAGGGGTGTATTGTCTGTGTGGTCTACGGCCAAAATTTGGTTTGGGTTTCTGGTAGTTTTAGCGGGCTGGTGGTGGTGAGTGGTAATATGCAGGTTGTGTGTTATAAGTATGGTAGGTGGCGGCGGGTTGTTGGTATCCGGGAGGTGAATGCTGATATGTGGGTGGGGATGTTTGGTATGTTAGAGGAGATTTTGGTCCTTGGGCTACCATCACGACTCCTACTTCCTTCTTCTTCGATATGCCTTCTGACTGCAAGGCCTTGTTTGTAGCTTGGATTACCTCAAAGTTTGTCATCATTCCGCTTTTAATTCCCTCTTCTATTATTTCTCCTAATTTAATGATGTCAAAAAATTTATGATTTTCAATAACTATCAACCTCTCATAGTATTGCTGATCCTGGGCCCGAACAAAGAATTTGTTCATCCGCTCTTCCTCTAATGTCGGCCTTACTTTTGCAGCTTCCGATATCTACTTATTAGCATACGCGCGGAAAGTTTCTGTTGGCTTTTTCTTGAGATTCTAGATATAGAAGACATCTGGTGCGTTCTCTGTGTTGAATTTGAACCGATCCATGAAATTTGATGCCATGCTTTCCCAGTTAACTTCTTGTGGATTCTCATAAATAACTTCTTGCGGATTCTTTCATCCTTACCAACTCCTATGAGTTTGTCGCAATATATCCTTAGATACACCTTTGGGTCACCCGTTCTATCAAACATTTCGAACTTGGGAGGTTTGTAACCCTCTGGCAGTTCTACGTCCGGCTGAATACACGAATCTTTATAGTTCAAACCTTTGATACCTTTACCACCTTCCATGCCTTGGACTCGACTTGTGAGCTTCTTAAGGTCATCTACCATATTATTGATGAGCAAATGCTTCTCGGCAGACTCCAGTATATATAAAGTTTCTTGAGGAGTGTGGGGTAAGATTTCTACATATATAGAGTTTCTTTGATGGACTTCATGAATTTGGGTATAGTGGTGGTTGTTGGTTGAATTTCGAGGATATGGGATAGGTTGTGATGCGTTCTGAGGAGTATGATAGTTATTGGTTTGTGGATACTGGGTTAACTGATGATGATATTGTGGGGGAGTCGGTACTGGTGGAGGATTGGGATTTTGAAGCGGTGGGGCATATTGGTGAGGTGCGGGAGGATTTTGTGGATGTTGGTTTGGTGTATTTTGTGGAGGTGCTGGGTTTTTGGTGTTTTGTTGGTTGACGTCGGGGATGTCAAGGGTAAGGGAGAGGTTTGCCAAGTTCTGGACCTGCTCAAGTTCCCTTTGTAACTCCAATATCTTTTGTTCCAACCGCAAAACCAAGTCATTCTGTGCTGGAGTGCTTCGACCATCCGAAATTTCGACATTCTCTTCATGCGTAGCATTGTCTTTCCTGATATTACTTGTATCATCCATTCTGGCTTTTCCTTTACTTTTAGGATCATTCAAAGGAGGAGGATGTGGAGGAACTCTTGATCTGGTATAGTATACTGATGATGCCAGTATGCACGAACCAACCTTAGAGGATGGGAATAAACAAATAAATAAAAAAAGAAAAGAAAAACAAAGGCAAACAAGTCATAAGGAGTATTAAAAGGATATTTGTAGTATTTAAACTCATATTGCGGAATTATAAATTCGCGTCCTAGTTTTTGGAGACCTCATTGTGCCCGAGGTAGGCCTAAACGACATATAGATTTGGAGAAAATTGGTTCCAATAACTGCGTCATCTCATTAATATGATAAATAACCGAATCTCTACTAAAATGACAATAATGATAAAGAGTAATTAATGGCATGTGCCTAATTACAACCAAAGCCTAAAACGAGTCTAGAAAGCAAGTAAAACATAATTCCTAATCTACTTGTTCCCAGAGGGACCTTCTCCATGCTTGGCCTTCTTTGTTCCATCGATCAAGTTCCCCAGGTCGCGCATGTCCAGCAGCAGATACGCCCTTGCTAGGAGACCTCCTTCATTCCCATCCATATTTTGATAGCCTATAACCCTATTTCTTATCTTCCCTTCAAGATCCATTAACCCCTGCTCTAAATACTCCAACCTCTCTGTTGATTTAGTAGTGATTCCTCTCCATTCATTGATTGCTTCCATGTCTGCTTTGTGTTGTTCCAAATGTCTGGCCTCAGATTTAAAGCTCCTTTTTCGTAATCTCCTATGTTTGAATTGGGCCTCGGAAGCGTCGTCTATGACCCTATTCCCAAATCAATCCCTTGCTTGACTTCTCCTACTATCTCATCGACCAACTATGATGGGTAGAAACACACATGGTCAGCATGGTATCGATTTGGCTAGAAGGTATCCTTTTCCACCATGAAATTTAGATGCCACTTATGTTGTGCCTCGTACTTGAATGGAATAGCATCACCTTGGAAATATGCTTTGTAGTGAACCATTTTGGAGAATCGGGTTATGACTTGTTTCCTCCCAGCTTGCCTCATGACTCTGATAGGAGCATAAGCATAAATACCCCTTAATCCGATTAACACTAGATGAGGAACATCTCTTGACCTGATGATGAACTCGCTAGTGGGGAACCATTCAAATATCCAATGGACCTTGTCATCGGTCAAATTGCTAAAGAAATGTACCCATCCCATAGCGTTTCCAGGTTGTGCAAACCTATCCGGGATAAAAGTCATTATTTTTGGGTGGTGAAAAGCTATGTGGTCATTCCATGGTCGTCGCGGAAATTCCTGCCGGTATTGTCCCCTTTGAAGATGTTCTAACAGCCATATTTGTAGTAGCAAATTACAACCCTCAAAATGCCTATACCCTTTCTTGCAGCGGTCCAAAGCTCGGTATATCTTTTCTATGATCATTGGGACAATAGTGTAGGTTTGTCCCTCAATTCCTTCCATTAGGGTTTTGGTAACTATAGCTAAACGAGTGTGAATCCTTTCTCCTTGCATTGGGAATACCGGCATCCCCAGAAAGCAGACAATGAAAACAAAAACCTGACGGTAGGTCCGATCCAACGAAGTAATGGGAAACTCATCAGTAAAGGCGGTAGAATTTTCTATGGCCATAACGTTAGTAAAGGAAGTCGAAAGGTATATAGGACTTCTTCAAGCATACTAACTCATCATTCTTTCTAAAACCTATCATTTTCAGAAACCCTCGAGAAGTGTGATTCTCAGGTACTAATAGACCAGGGCTATCCCAAGGAAGTCCAGCAAAACCCCCTATTTCCTCTAGAATGGGAGTCATTTCTATATCACCAAAACGGAAAATAGCCCTCTTTTCATCCCAGAACATAGTAACGGCCTCGATCAGTACATTATTTGGTTGAATGTCTAGTAAAGAAGGTAAATTCCCAAGAACTCTTTCACATGGTTTTTGTCACTAGGTGCGAGATTTTCCCACCAATCCAGTAGCAAAGGTGGGATATTTTGAACAATGCTGACCCTGGGGTCTCGTGCCTCATTTTTGCAAAATAGATAAAGTCATCCTTTGCCCCCTCCAGATTAAGCTATTTATACGTTAATTAGAAACATATTGGCATGTTTTCTCCAAATAATGCACATATCGTGATTGTGTCCATTAGGATTATGGAAATCCTGGTGGACTTGGGACAAGGTTTGTCTTAGTGAGTTATTGCTTGGCCAACGTTCTAACTCATACTAGGTTTAGAATGGGATTTCTAGAAAAGCCTAGACTGGTACCCTTAAACGTACAACTTGAGAGGGAAAGGCACAGAATCGTCAATTGCACCGTTGATCGACTAGTTTTACCACAAATAAGCCTTTCCAAATTTAAAGGGTGATTTTAGAAAGAGCGCGGACACTCGTCAAGTGCCGCTATGGTATTAATACGCACAAGTGAAATATGATGTGGAGCATGCTTTATGCAAAGATAAAATAACACGTTGTCAAGTATATTTTGCATGTTTGAAAGCAATAAATGCAGTATTTGAATAAACTTAAAGACATGAAGGAAAGAAAAACAGGAAAGAAGTTAGTTTGCGTGATGAAAGAGTTGTAATACGGTAAATAAAGGGGTAGGGATTGGGAGAGCCATGATATAGCAAAATTAAAAGGTTTGGAGCAAGTGACCATGATTAGGAAATCAGGGGAAATGCAAGTTGTAATTAAACGAAGAGTTGCATATGAGTTCATATAAAAGGGAAATAAGGAAGAGGATATGCATGCAACAGTAAAAGGGAAAGTAGGAGCGGGATATTCAAGTAACAACTTAAACACGCTTATCGAGAGAGACTAATTCATGTAGACCAAGTTTGTAATGGTAAGAGCCTAAAATTCCCTAGCAGAGTCACCACCTAACGGTTTACGGTGTGTTAAGGCACTTATTTGCAGATAACTCTGTTTGACCAGTTTGCGTTACCAAACATCGGGTAAGGGATCGAAATTACCTCAAAGAGAATGTATTAGGCACTCTTCGAGGTCCACAACTGTGGGTCCCGGTCGAACTTAATTATATGAATTAGTTTATGTGATCAAAGACAAGAAAATAAAGGGATTTGGGGAAGTTAATTATTAAACACAAATAATTGATTGAAACGCAAGGTGGGGGGGGGGTCCTAAGTTTTTTACCCTAAAGGATCACTCCGTGCACATAAATAATATTTTGTAACTCCCTCGAGACCGGGTTTTACTCATATTGTTCAGCGGGCACAGACTATCATCTCCTTCTACCCAATTACTATCTTTAAGTTGTTTACTTAGAGAGCACTAGTCAGTTCTAAGTCGTACCCTACGCGTGCACTACCCGTCCCATGCCTATGGTCCAGGAGGCATTTGGACCTTTATCACAGGATGGTTCTAGACTTTAACTTAGGCTGGTCAAAATGTCAAAACTAGGTGACATACAAAACATATTGGACTTTCACTTCTAAGCAAGTAAGGGCTCAAGTTAGCCTCCGCATTTAGACAACAAATGCTTGCAAGTCAGGTTAACAAAGACAATTGCTGATTTTAAAAAGTTGAGGTTCCAGAACCTATAGGCATGATCTCTATACGAATCTGAATTTAATGAGCGGGCAGTTTACAATCTCTGAAACTTACATAGTTTCCTATTGATTACATGTATAAAAGAGTAAATCTATATGCATGATATCTAGGCGTTTTATGTAGTAATTAACAGTGGTAATTACAGGATCACATTTAGGATTGGCTAATTGAGTCCTATAGGCATGGTTTCTAGTGACAATAGTTAACCCAACATTGATGACTATTAAATAAATGAATAGAACAATTAATTAACTGATTTAGATATTATAAGCATGATTTCTATAATTAAACTGATTTAGACTTCTAACAAGCAGGCATAGAGCATACTTTAGCCAAATAAAAGACCTATAGGAATGATCTCTACAATACTGGAAAGTAACGTATTTTGAGCAAAGATAGATTACCTATAGGCATGATTTCTAACACATGAATGTTTGAACAAGATAGCACATTTTAGCTAAGTAATGAGCCTATAGACAGGAATTTTTACCCCATTTTTAGTGCAAGTATCGAATAAAAGCCCTTTCCCCAATTTCATTAATATCCCAAATTGTTACTACAATAATTATTACAGACCCAGAATGAATGTTGTGAATTACAGAGTAGATATAGCTATAGGGAGCCTACATCAGGCCTAAATACACCTGGACAAGCTAGGCCTTCATTCTCACAATTCACAACAGATCCAAATTGCATATTCATAGATATATAAATAGTCGATAGTTGAGTGATTCACTCAGAAGCCTTAAAAGCGTATAGAACCAAGACCCAAGTGTGTCAGAGTTCCCAAGGGCTTCAAGAATCCTGGGCAGTGCTCACACTAGGGAAGTTAACAGAGATCATTTAGAGGAGGAACTAGAGACCAAATCCTAGTGTGCCAGAGTTCACAAGGGCCTCTAATGGACCCTAAACAGTGTTCACACTAGAGAGGTCAAAGGACAGAAACTAAGTAGCCTTGGCTTTCAGCCGGCTAAGAATAGAATTCAAAGAACTCAATCAACAAGTGAAAGAGAAAGGACTGAGGTTGAGGTATAGGAATTAAAGGATTTAAACAGACACAACCAAATTGAATAAATCAGGCAGATAGTTGATTAAATCACAGAGCTAAAGAACAAGTTTAATGCAAATTAAAGAGGGCATCACATTAGCAAAGGGGTGAACTTAAAGTCATAAGTTAAAACACATATACTCAGTAAAATCATGTCGGATAGCAGGTAACATTGTCATGATGATCTAAACAGAGATGATCCAATTATATCAAAGGCTTATTTCAAAGTAGCAATTCAAGCATAATGAGACAGTCATTACAAACATGCATCAGATAGGTATGGGGATCGAGTGATCATGTTGACATAATAGTAAAGAAACAAATTATAACTAGAAACAAGAGTTACATATGTGAGGCATTCACTACAAGGATTCAGGGTAAGGGGATAAACATGTTCATAGGCATTCGAATGTTGACACACTAACTGGATAGACCTTAAAAGAGTTCAAATAACTTCAGAATGGGAAACATTAGGAGGAAACAAGTGTTAAAGAGACTAAGACATACATAACTGACAAAGATAATGCCTAAACATCACTCGTATGCATATTGGATCATGGATTCAGTAATAATAACATGTACAAATCAGGGATATGTAAGAATGCAAGTGCAGAAGTTAAGTATTTCACCAGTTAAATGAGAAATGCAAGAAAAGAACAAAATCCACAATGTTCCAGATCGTCAATGAGAAGCAAAAACCCAAAACTTAATGGTCTAGAATTTCAGCCGGCCAAGACCAAAGTATAAAACGAAATACTAGAGTAAAGTTTTAGATCTAGTGAGGTTATAATAATTTTCAAGTCTGTCTAAAAGAAATAGGGGAAGGGGTTTATATAGTGCTAGTGATTAACACATAAACATAAAAAATCATCAGTCAAATACTAGAAAGGAAAACAATCGTAATCAGTAAGGAATAGAGAAATTCCAGAACCCTAATTTGAGGCACTGTACACAAATTAACGAAAAATAAAAAGGTAAAAATCACATGCTGCATAGAATAAGATGAACAAGGACAGAAATCTATTCAAAATCGAAGAATCGAGTCAGATTGGTTTGATATAAAAAGGATCTAAAACCCTAAATTAGGGTAAGTAAAAGTCGAATCAAAGAAAATCTGAAAACCCTAGTTTTAGAGTGAGTAAAAATCTCAAAGCTACATAGAGATTCATAAAGATTCATACCATAAAAGAACAAGAACGAACATAGATGGAAATGGTCGAAGAACTAAACTAGATTTGATTCGATTTCAAAGAGATTTTCTTGCCATGTTAAGGAAAGCAAACTAAGTAACATCATAATTGAACCAGTAGTAAGGGGAGGTAAAATAAGGTAAGGGAATCCATGGTGGATTCCGATTTGGGGTCGGATTTATGAGGGTTTGATAGGAACGGTGGCTAGGGTTCATGAAGGATGAAAGACGAGAGAGTTCTAGGACGGCGGGGTGGTAGGAATGATTTAGGGTTTGAGGTGGGTTAGGTTTAAAGGGGAAGATGCAACGTGGACCGTTAATCTTAGAGATCAACGGTCCTAATTTAAAGGGTCCTGGGTCGGGTATATGGGGACTGGACTAATAGGTTTTTGGTAGTCTTAGGTCCGAAAATTAGGAGGATTTTAGGGCTAAATTTTAAATACCCACCATTTAATAAATATATAATTTATAAAAGTAATTAATAAATTATAAAAATATCATTTGTGCACTAAAATTATTTAAAGTGATTGCTTAACATTATAAATATATAGAAGATCATTTCCTGCATGAATAATGTAATTATACATGCATATGAACTATTATTGTAAAAATATACAATTTAGCCTAAAAATATAAATGAAATTATAAATATGCACTAAAAATATTTAAATATTATGCTGGTATAAATTATAAGTTTGGATAATTAATTCATCATAAAAATAATTTATAGGGTAATTATTTGACATTTATATAATAAAAATACAGAAATAAATTGATTAAAAGTCTTTAAAAATCATGGAAAATTATGAAAAATACTTATGTATGTTTGTAAATCAAATGATGATGCATATGCATTATTTTGAAAGTATATGCATATATAATTAAAAATATGAGCAAAAATTGGGTATCAACAGATAGTAAGAACGACTGTTACAGTCAAGGTCCACACTCGGGGTCGGGAATTGCTTCACCAGTTTGGGGCTCGAGTTCGGCTTGTTAGCTCCCGATGGAACATCCTTTTTTGGACCTCTAGGTGACCAAGCCCGAAAAAGTCCTCCAACGTGGCCATGTTCTTGACATAGAAGAACTTGTTGAAGGCATCGTCTGGACCTGGAGCCATCTCGTTTGATTTCTCTTTGATCGCTTAGGCATCTTCGAGCATGGAATCGATATAGGACAACGTCTCCACGATTTCGATGACACCGAGTACCTTCTTTAGGATGGGGGCAGCTTCTCGGGAGACTGCAACCTCCGTCTCTCCCTCTGGTTCCCGAGCTAAAGGGGGATCGACCTTGTGGTCACTTTTTCCAATTGCCTCCTCCTCCCCCTCATTGAGGGTCAACTCATGGGCAATAAAATCATCATCCACGAGGTAATCTCTGAGCCAGTATAGGGTATCAAAATCCGGTACCCTGGACTTGTTTCTCTTTTTGTTTTTTTGGATCCAGATGGCCACCCTCTTCTTCCTCACCTCAGCATCCGGAGAACCCGAGGCTTCCTTTTCTTCTTTTTCTCCTCCTTTGCGGCAGCCTCGATCTGCCCTGAAGCAGAGGGTTTTGCAAGTGCGAACAGATCCTCGTCCCCATTCAACGGCCAGAGCTCGGTGATCTTGGACAAACCTATGAGAAAGAAGAAGACTTAGTGAAATATAAGTCAGATGTATGAATGTAATCATTCAAAAGGAACCTCACCATGGGAACGAGCCTCCCACTTGCCCTTCGAGAGCTTGCGTCATGTGCGCTCGGAGTAGGGCATTTGTTTGCAGATCCCCTCGATCCACTAGTTATAATGGGGGATTGCATTAAAAACCCGGGCAACTGCTGTACAAAGACGAACACAGACTGTTAGAAAAGGAATAAAAAGAAATACCAAATATTTCATATGAAAAATACTTATTGGATGTGTTCTACTATTGGGGGAACGGTATAAATTCGGAGGGGATGAGGTCTTCGATCTTCACTCGGATGAACCTCCCCTGCCAACCTCGATCTCGATCCTCGTTAAGGCTTGAGAACGGAGCCTTACTTGCTCGACTAACGTTCTTGACCAATCCCCTCCAAAGATTTGGGGACTGTATAGATTAAGCAGATGGTTGATAATGAACCGAGGCATTTTCGATGTTGTTTACAAATGGTCGAAGGAGGATTATGTCACGACCCAAGTTCTCCCTCCATGAACTGTCGTGACGGAACCTAGTATCTACGACTATATAAATCTAATATTTGTGGAAATGAAATTAAACATAAAGGATAGCAGCTAACATATAATTTTAATAAGCAGAAAAGATGCCACTCGGCATGTACAAATAACAACTCTTGAAACAATATGAAAAATTTCCCAAGAACCGGAATACCGTAAGTCACAAGCTTTTAAGAATTTCTAACTGCTTTATACATCAATATCTCAAGAAAACAAGGGAAGAATTAACATAAGGAGGTAGAAGGGGACTCCAATGTCTGCGGACGCGAGCAGATCTACCTTGAAGTCTCTTGAAGCAGCAATCGTGCAACTAAACTCGAGGCTGGTAGAAGGTACCTGAATCTGCACACAAAAATATATGCAGGGAAGGGCATGAGTACACCATAACGGCACCCAATAAGTGCCAAGCCTAACCTCGGTCGAGTAATGACAAGATCAGGTCAGGGCCCTAGTGGTGCATATAAAACAAAATAAGGCAAAATGAAATATCGCAGTAAAATAAAGACTTAAATCAAACAAGAATGAAATCATAGACAACATCCCAGTACATAGAGGTACAACAAGGGATCTCCCATGATACCGTCCCGTAGTCCCAAACGTAAATGTACAGTACAAGGGGATCTCCCGGAATATCGTTCTATAGTCCCAAAGTAGATATGCAGTACAGGAGGATCTTCGGAATACCATTCCGTAGTCCCAAAGTAAATATGCAGTGTAGGAGGATCTCCTGGAATACCGAGTCCCAAAGTAAATATACAGTATAGGGAGATCTCCCGAAATACCGTTCCTTAGTCCCAAAGTAAATATGCAGCTCAAACAGTAGAAACAATAGCTACGACACAAAAATCCTACAGTTTAGACTAAGTACAAGTCAAGGAAAAGCGGGAAATTTCACTAAACATGCTGCACAAAGTTTAAATAAGCAATTAAGTCAAGTAGACATGTTATTCTAAGCTAACATGATACTACACATGCTGATTTATCTCAAATAAAAAGAAGAACAAGTTATTAATTAGTGAAAATTGGATTTTTTACAATAATTAGCCCGTGTACGCACTCGCCATCTCACGTACACGGTGCTCACACATCAAAACAGTACCAAATCCTAAGGGGAATTCCCTCACACAAGGTTAGGCAAGCCACTTACCACGAATCAAACTCAAATAAATCCGTAACAATGCTCTATCCTCGAATATCTGTCTCTGGATGGCCCAAATCTAGCCAAATCAATTACATAATGTAAATATAGCTACAATAAACTAATCTAGCTTATAAAATCAAATCTAAAGCAAGAAATTAGAAAAATGCCCAAAAAGCCTCCCCGGGCCCACGTCTCGGAAATGGGTAAAATTGACAAAACATGAACACTCATTCAGTCACGAGTCTAACCATACTAAATTTACTCAAATCCGATACCAAAATCTCGATCAAAACCCCAAAATTCGACCTAAGAACTTTTCTCAATTTTCTCCAATTTTTCACCCCTAATCCGAAATTAAATGATAAAATCAACAATGTATTAGTGGGATATAACCATAAAGGAGTTAGGAATCATTATCCAACAACTTTCTCTGAAAATCTCTCGAAAGTTTGCCTTCTACCGAGTTCCCAATTCAATTTTGTTATATGAAATCAAAGCCCTCATTTTTTAACTTTAATACTGCCCAGTGATTTCTTAATCGCGATCGCAGAAACACCCTCGCGATCGCGAAGAACAACTTCACTGCCTCATAAATTTACTCTACGTGAATGCGTAAAACCCCACGCGGATGCGATGTTCGAACTCTCACACTTATGCGATCGCGAACCATCCAACCCGTTTGCGATGAACAAAATGCGTGGCCCAGCTTTGTTCCACTTAACACTACGCGAACACGACCTAGCCCGTGTGTTCGCTATGCAAAACAATATAAACTTACGCGATTTCATCCCGTCTTTGCAAACGAGAAGAACAAACTTAGTTGTTCTCTCAGATTCTCTATGCGATCGCGATCCCTCTCACACAAACGTGATGAAGGAAACCAACTTCAGAACACCAGAAAAATCTGCTATCCTTCTAAGTCCAAAAATGATCCGCTGAGCATTCGAAACTCACCCGAGGCCCCCGGGACCTAAACCAAACATACCAACCAATGCTAAAACACTATAAGAACTTGGCCCTCAAATTACATAAAAAATAATGCTAAAATCACGAATCATCCTCCGATTCAAACTTAATGAACTTGGAACTTCCAAATTCGACAACCGATGCCGAAACCAACCAAACCACATCCGAATGTCCCCAAATTTTTCACACAAGTCAAAATCAACATTGCTGACCTACTCCAACTTTCGAAATTGGATTCCGACCCTGATATCAAAAAGTCCACTACCGGTCACAATCTTCAAAAAATCGACTTTCGCCATGTCAAGCCTTAATGAGCTACATACTCCAAAATAAAATCCGAACATGCTCCTAGGACCAAAATAACCCAATGGAGCTAACGGAAACAACAAAACCCCATTCCGAAGTCTTTTTCACACAATTCTAACTACAGTCCAAATTCTAATACTTAAGTTTCCGTTTTTAGAGACTAAGTGTCCCAAAACACTCCAAAAACCAAAACGAAACCTCCCGGCAAGTCACATAAGCAGAAAAAAATATGGGGAAAGCAGTTAATAGGGGATCGAGGCTATAACTCTCAAAACGACCGATCGGATCGTTACAAATTATGATCCTCTAAAAGGATGGGTGGATCCGCCTGAGGCAGACCTCGTACCTTTTGCAGAAATTCAGGACTATGGGGTCTATCGGGGCAAGCATGAAGGGTAAGTGTAAACACTTAGGTACCCCTCCACGTGCGTAGTGATGTCTTCATTGGGCCCGAATTATGGGTGGTGTTTCATTAGTAACGAAGCATATGTACCTTCATGATCTATCACCTCGATCTTGTTGGATGGAGGCTTTCTTGATGTTGAAGTCGTTCTAGATAGAACAACCCCCAGGGATGAAGCTATTAAAAGGAGGCTCCTGAGCCACCTTGGGAATGGCTACCTCGACATATGTGGTCGGGTTGGAAGATGAAGGGGCAGTTTTCTGAGGCACGAATTTGGACGTTTTCGCCATTGAGTTCTAGGAATATGAAGATTTGAAGAAAATCTATGAAGATTTAAAGATGGGATGAAGATATGAAGGTCTGGGTTGAATATTCAAAGAAAATTTATGAAGATTTGAAGATGGGATGAAGATATGAAGATCTAAGGAGCAATGTATGAAGATTTGCATAAGTCAAAGGCAAGTAGAAAATTCGAGAGTAAATCCATGAGTTTTGGAATCGGAAAGAGGGAAAGTAAAAATGGGATCGTAGCTTTTATAGAATGAGAACAGTCAATACGCGACATTTCGCATTCGAGGATAATCAACCGGTTGCTGTCACATGTCTGATGTCAAGGCAATGCGATTGATAGGACATTTTGTTGACCCAGCAACCCGGTCGTGACATACAAGGGAAGGAGCCGGGGATCATTTATCACTTCCCACCATTCGCTAAATCTACTCTCATGAAAACGAGGGGACTATATATGTACTGGTAAAATCGGGGGCAATGTCTACCTTGATTCCCCGATAAGAGAACGAAGGGGGAGCAAGGATCCGGGAAATTGTAATCGAGGTCAAAGACTTTTTGTATCGAGACCCAGGAAGGGTGAACGATATATCCGACATCGTACATGGTAAAGCGACTTGCCCGAGTCGAGTGTAAGTTCTAGACCTCAAGAGACACGCTGGATGGATTTGAATGGCAGATAAAGGGTCGTGATACCTACCCTCAACCGGATATCACGGTGTGAATCTTGCTCGATGTCGATTATGGATCAACAATTATCGGAAAAAAAGATTTTTACCTTTTTAGATTTATATTAGGATTGAAACTCTCCTACTATATAAAAGGGAAGTTTTTCTTTATATAATACGCAATTCAAGGTAATAAAAGTTTATTTTTGTTCTCTAAGCTACTGTTGACAGTTTTACTTGTTCCGCTCTTTATTCACGACTGGGATCAAATCGAGGGCGCAATCGAGGACGGGCTCATTATTCAATCTAAGATCAGTCATGGTCTTAACATTGCGAGTGGTTTGATAGTTTGTTTTATCTTTAATTCATTATCTATTACTCTTAATTATTCATGTTGAATTAAACTAAGTATCCCTTAAACCGCGTACAAATTCAATTGTTACCCAATTTTGGGGCAAACAAGTTTAAACCAAGAAGAAGCAGAGGCAAATTCGTAAATAAATGTCATAACATGTACTCCAAATAGTATAAGTTGATGAAGGGAATATAGCAGTCATTATCACCAAGAAACAAAATAAAAGAGGTCATTATCTTTTTGTACCATTTTTTATTATAGATAGAGAACTTCACAGTTCACTGTACTTGATATGTTGTTTCGGTGTTTGTATAGTCATTCATCATAAAAGTGCCCCAATTCTGTCTTATCATATTACATGGCAAGTAATGTGTCTTTTAAGGCGAATTAAGAATTATCTAAAATTATATTTTGTGAAGCTCAAGCTTATATATATATATATATATATATATATATATATATATATATATATATATATATATATATATATAACTTTTATGAATTGCATAGACATTATTAAACGATGTATTTAGGTTATGAAATAAAAAATTTAAAAATTGTATTTTCTTGAAATGTTAACTACTGATCTCATTTAGCTAGCTTATTATGAAGAAAAAAATTGCTCCGTAGAAATTCTCGAATGCCTTATTATAATTTTGAGGACCTCTTTGCGAATATCTTAAGAAAATTATTACTATTGTATGACTTAATACTCCAACAAACAAGACACAACAATAATTTATTACAATTCTCCAAAGATTTGTAACACAAGGCCAATTCAAAAAATTAAATTTTGTGATCCCATAGCTGTATTGGTAAATATTCGATCATTCGGCAAGGGATCAACTCCATCACGGTCAATCTATGGTAAATAGCCAACACCGCTGACTTCTGATTTATGACAGCTGCCCCTAATACAAATGAAGGGACATCTCCATAACCATACCCTGGGCCCACTCGTGATGGGCAAGAAGAGCTTGAGACTATAAATACTAAAAAAGAGAACCCAACAAGGGAAACTTCTACTTCTACACAACTCTGATTACATCAGAGAAAAAAAGCTATATTCCACAAGTGGAAACAAGATCAATATAAGATCATGAACCTCTTTAAGGAGAGGCAAGTCGAGCTACTTTGAGAGAGAATCCTGAATACATCAGAGATAGAAAGCTATACTCCATAAGTGGAGTAATAAACAAGATCAATTAAGATCCTGAACCTCTTCAAGGAGAGGCAGATCAAATTACTTTGATGAATAAAATTCCATTTATGTCGTTCCATAATTGATTACTTTTATATCTCGAGTTTGTCTTCTGATTCAGTGATTAATTATGATTGGCTATGATTTACCCTTTGAATTATTTCGATTGTATTTGCTTGTAAAGTGTTTATCAACTTTCGAGTCAAATAATTTGGCGTCGTTTGTGGGGATTTCCTAGCAAAATTGCATAGTTTTTCCCCTGGAATCGAAGCCAAAGGAAGCATATCGACTGCATAATACTCAAATGCATCAAAGGAAACTGAGATCCGAAAACGACCGGACAATAAGAAGGAGTTCCCCCTCCTCTCCCTTAGAACAGAAGTGTGAAGCATCTTCTTCACCCCTAACGCGGTGTCAGGCCAAAAATCGGCACAGGGCGGTCTCGAGCCAGGACTGGGGCCAGGGCTATGCGCCCTCGCCATCAAATTTATTAGGTTCGACCTCAGTCGAACCAGAGCTCAGGTTATGCGCCTTCGCCATCAAATGTATTAGGTTCGACCTCAGTCGAACCAGAGCTCAGTACATGTGCCTTCGCTATCAAATGTATTAGGTTCAACCTCAGTCGAACTGGAACTCAGTCTATGCGCCTTCGCTATCAAACGTAATAGGTTCAACCTCAATCAAACCGGGACTCATGCTACGTGCCTTCGCCATCATAATATAGCAGGTTCGACCTCAATCGAACCGGGACTCAGCCCACGCGCCTTCGCCATCAAATGTATTAGGTTCGACCTCAGTCGAACCAGAACTCAGGCTATGAGCCTTCACCATCAAACGTGTTAGGTTCAACCTCAGTTGAACTGGGACTCAGGCCACGTGCCTTCGCAATCAAACGTAATAGGTTCAACCTCAATCGAACCGGGACTCAGGCTACGTGCTTTCGCCATCAAAATATAGTAGGTTCGACCTCAATCGAACCAGGACTCAGGCCACGCACCTTCGCCATCAAATGTATTAGGTTCGACCTCAGTCGAACCAGAACTCAGGCTATGCACATTCGCCATCAAACGTGTTAGGTTCAACCTCAGTTGAACTGGGACTCAAGCCACGTGCCTTCACCATCAAACGTAATAGGTTCAACCTCAATTGAAACGGGACTCAGGCTACGTGCCTTCGCCATCAAACTATAGCAGGTTCGACCTCAATCAAACCGGGACTCAGGCCACGCGCCATCGCTATCAAATGTATCAGGTTCAACCTCAGTCGGACCAGAACTTAGGCTATGCGCCTTCGCCATCAAACGTGTTAGTTTCAACCTCAGTTGAACTGGGACTAAGGCCACGTGCCTTCGCCATTAAACGTAATAGGTTCAACCTCAATCGAACTGGGACTCAAGCTACGTACCTTCGCCATCAAAATATAGTAGGTTCGACCTCAATCAAACTGGGACTTAGGCCACGCACCTTCGCCATCAAATGTATTAGGTTCGACCTCAGTCAAACCAGAACTCAGGCTATGCGGCTTTGCCATCAAATGTGTTAGGTTCAACCTCAGTTGAACTGGGATTTAGGGCACGTGCCTTCGCCATCAAAATATAGCAAGTACGACCTCAATCGAACCGGGACTCAGGCCACGTGCCTTCGCCATCAAATATATTAGGTTCGACCTCAGTCGAACTAGAACTCAGGCTATGCACCTTCGCCATCAAATGTATTAGGTTCGACCTCAGTCGAACCAGAACTCAGGCTATGCGCCTTTGCCATCAAATGTATTAGGTTCGACCTCGGTCGAACCAGAACTCAGGCTATGTGCCTTCGCCATCAAATGTAATAGGTTCAACCTCAGTCGAACTGGGACTAAGGCTAAGCACCCTCGCCATCAAATGCATCGGGTTCGACCTCAGTCGAATTGGGACTTAGGCTATGCGCCTTCGCCACGTGCCTTTGCCATCAAAATATAATGGGTTTGACCTCAGTCAAATCAGGACTCAAGCCAAGTGCCTTCGTCACCAAAGTATATCATTTCCAACCTTGGTCAAACTAGGGTTCAGGCTAAGTGCCATCACCTTCAAATTCATCAAATTCGACCTCAGCCGCACCAGGGCCGGGATGGAGAAAAATCAGTCGCCGTCATTACAAGGTGACCGCTTTCCCCCAGTCAGGTCAGGCCAAGAGGCCATCGTCATCAATCCAAAATGGACATAACTGCCCCGGTCGAATTCAAGGGCCGATTACCTTTTCAAACATATCCGTAAAAGAAAAGGAGGAAAAGGAAAACAAAACAAAAACAAGACAAACGATGAAAGAAAGAGTACAATTGTCAATAGAGTTAAGAACGCGGGTACTCCCCACTCACATCCGGTCCCAGTCGGTCGAGACAAGAGAAAAATATAAAAAACCAAAGAAACGATCGAGCGCCAATTGAAGAATGGAATATAAAGAAAAACAACGAACAAAAATAAAAAATCTCTTCCTTGATCGGCACCATCACCGCCATTCGCGCCGTCGTCGGTCTATGGTGTTGCCACATCATAACCACAATCGGCACGAGTATCACGAGCCTTCTGGCGTACCACCTCGAAAACGGCCTCAGTTATGACACCCGCCTCTAATAAATTCTTGTAAACATCTCATTGAGCTTCGGTATAGACCCATAGTTCATGAACCTGGGGAAACGGAAGTATGAGATGAACCAGCCTGGTTCTGCAGTCGCCGGTTCTCCTCCTCCAAAACTGCAACTTGGTCCAATATAACCTGAGCATCCTGCTCAAGAACACCAATCTGCTCCTCGAGCCCTGCCTTCTTAAGGGCCGCCGTCTCTCTCTCCGACTCAAGACGAGACTCATGCACACGAATCGACTCCTCCAATGCTACGACTCTTGACGAGTAGCCCTTTTCCCGAAATTTTAAGGCCGCAACTTCGCTCTCTAGTTCCGCTAGCTTTTTGCTCCATTCCGCAGCCTTGATCTTGCTCTGTTCAGCTTCCAACTCCATCTCCCTAAACCTGTCCTGCAGGTACGCACACTCAGTTGCAACTCATTTCCCTACCTGAAGCTCCTCATCCTTCCGACGAATCTGCACTTCAAGAGCACGTTTACCATCGAGAGCCTGCAACAACTGTTGGTCCTGCTTCACCAATTCCTCACCCAAAGCTTGATTACCGGGCTCGTTCCGTAAACGGTCACGTAGCCCTCGGCACCAATCACGGTAACAACAATATTTCCCCAGCATCTGTAGAAATATCCTCGAGCAAACCTTGGCTCTGCGGATGCTCTCCACCTCCAACAAGTAAGTCTGCAAAACAAAACAAAGGCAATGCTAAGGCAAAGGCTAAAACGGAAAGGGAAGAAGGATTTAGAGATGCATTACGTACCCTAAGGCCTATCACGGCCACTTCGTCCATCACTTCAATATCCGAAACGCTCTTCAAAGACGCGTTCTCGGCCTCCGAACATAACAACTCGAACTGCGACACCAAGCTATTCCCTTCAGTTACCAAATTCAAATCCGAGGGCACCTCAATAAATCGGGTTGCCCCTTCCCCCCCCCCCTGCACCGTAGAATTGGTGACGCCCTCTTCAAACATACGAACATCGTCGGGGTCCAAATCAGACTCAGACTCACACTTATCCTCGACCACATCCCTCCCCCTCTCCATCGCTGCCGGTGTAGAACAACTTGCCGTAGATGGCAATGGCACAACAAAAGTTCCAACGACGTCCGGTAATGATTGACTCTCCGCCTCAGCAACAGGAACTTCAGACGGGATCGTCAAGAAAGCTACATTCCCGAGGCCAGAACCGACGGGTTCAGCTCTAACTAACTCATGTTCCCCACCAGTGAGCACCGCAGACGCACCACCCTCCGAATCCGTCGGGGGAGAATCTAAGTTGATCACTGATGGAGGAGCCGCCACAAACACCACTCGCCGCTTCTGCGAAGGCCTATCTTCCTCATCATTTGAAAATGAACCCGCCCGAGAACGAACAAGCGCTGACGACCTCTCCCCTTGCGGCATAGCTCGAGGTGGGGATGCGGTCGTTGACGATTTAACCGACGCCGCCCTCGATACTCGACGAGGCCTAGGCGCAGCAGCTAGCCTAGCAAGTGCACCCGGCCGACGGAAAGCCAATTGTGGAGCTTTGAACGGCGTGGCCTCTTTGGATACAATGAAAAAATAAATCAATAGACGTGGTCAGAACAAAACGAAGTAGAGAAGAAAAAGGGCCGAAGTCCCACCTGTCATAGGCTTGCGACCATGCCTTTCCCAGAAAGCCGCCCAGGTACGAATGCCTGCAGTACAGGTAAGCACTGCCTCAACCCAGTCTCGAATCCCCTCCAAGGGACATGACGACAACTTTTCAGCTACAAAAATGAAGGTAAATCAATAGCCAAAGTATAAGGTATAAAGAAAGACGAAATAAAGCGGATGCCAGTCGGGAACAAGGTCTCACGTGCAAAGTTCAAAACTTCCGGGAATCCACTTCGATCCGCCACTAGATGCTCAGGCCGAATATAGAAGAAATTATCAAAGGGGTAACGAATATCCTCGTCGTCCAGCCTTACCATCAAACTCTTCGACCCTCGCGGGCGTGCATGAATCATGGTGCCGCGAATTTTTTGTGGAGCGAAGAGAGTGAGCACATGTTCCAAAGTGACCTCCCTACCCGCTAGCTCCGCATACTTGATGAACATGAGGAGCAATTTGTAAAGATAAGGAGAAAGCTGAGCCGAGCACACCTCATAATAGCGGCAGAAGTCCACTATCAGCATCGGAAGGGGGAATGTGCACCCCACCTGGAAGATGTAAGCATAGAACGAGCAATACCCTCGACGATCAATTTGCACCCTGTCCTCGGTTTTCGCTAGGGCAATCTCAGCATAACGTGGGACATGCTATCGCTCCCGCATTTGGGCTATTCCCACTTCTCACATTAGAGAAGAAACATCTCCCTGTTCCATACCACCCTGTACACCGAAATCCATCAGTTGATTTCCTAATCGAGGTAGAATTTCGTCGACCGAAGGAATTTCTTCATCCTCCACCAACTCTAACCCTTTGTTTGCCGGAGTGGGATTTTCGACCGCCGGAGAATTAGCTGGACGATTGCCGCAAGAAGACGTTCCTGCCATAATCGATTCACGAGCGAGAGAAAGAAGAATTTTGACGAGGGAAACGGAGAAATCAATGATGATGATGATCGAAAGAACAGAAAAAATACGATTTCACAGAAGAAGAAGCTTCTCGAAAATCCCCTCAGAAGAGCAACGAATGTGTAAAGAACAAAATGACATGCCGTTTCTAATTATAAATAACAGATTTCGCCTGCACAAAACCCAACGATCGCTATTAATGCATAACCGTGCACGAAACGGTTCATTTTCATGAAAATGTGCGCTATTACGAATGGCCACTCGGAGAGACACTCCGTTCGCTAATCAACAATTCGATTCCGAAACCTTATTATAAAGGACCCCCCCTCCCCCCCGATTACGTCGCTCTATCCGCCCATCGAAGTCGACACAGGCGCGACCCCGACGAGCGGAGGGACTAACTGTATTGATAAATATTCGATCCTTCGGCAAGCAGGGGATCAATCTTATCACGGCCAATCTATGTTAAATAGCCAACACCGCTGACTTCTGATTCATGACAGCTGCCCCTAATACAAATGAAGGGACATCTCCATAACCAAACCCTGGGCCCACTCGTGATGGGCAAGAAGAGCTTGAGACTATAATTACTAAAAAGAGAACCCCTCAAGGGGGGCTTCTACTTCTACACAACTCTGATTACATCAGAGAAAAAAAGCTATATTCCACAAGTGGAGCAATAAACAAGATCAATATAAGATCATGATCCTCTTTAAGGAGAGGCAAATCGAGCTACTTTGAGGGAGAATCCTGAATACATCAGAGATAGAAAGCTATACTCCACAAGTGGAGTAATAAACAAGATCAATGTAAGATCTTGAACCTCTTCAAGGAGAGGCAGGTCAAATTACTTTGATGAATAAAATCCCATTTATGTCGTTCCATAATTGATTACTTCTATGTCTCGAGTTTGTCTTCTGATTCAGTGATTAATTATGATTGGCTATAATTTACCCCTTGAATTATTTCGATTGTATTTGCTTGTAAAGTGTTTATCAACTTTCAAGTCAAATAATAGCCATTTGGGAATAGAGAGGTTGGCTCCATATAAAGTTTAAAAATGACCAATATTGAGTTAATATTTTATAATAACTAATTTAATATATAAAAGTATATAGAAACATGTCATTCGTTGACAAATACAAAGGAATAAATATAATTAATGATAATTTAGAATATATTTTGTCTTCTACCATTTCATCCTTATTACTTTAAGTTTATATTTTTACAAACTTACCCTCAATGCTATATTGAAACTAACTTGCTTTATTTTTGTCTTTCTTTTACCATCAATGCTCCTCTTATGAAAATAAATTTACGTACACTACCAGTTTTACAATTACTTATATGATGAGTTGTCAAATATTTGAATTAGATTTCTGACTAATTAATTAATTCAAAAACTTATTTTGTTAAATCAGTCAAAAAAATAATTATCCTTTCTCAACATTAGAGAAAATAATTTTTCTTCATTCAAATACTTAATATTATCTCTTCCCAAAATTTTAAATGTTTAACTAAAACTATATTATTATCTAACAAGAATTTTTTGTTCAAAGGTTAAAAATTTTGATTTGACATATCACATAGAGAATTTTAATTATTCTTAAAAATTTAAATATTAAAAAGATATTAAACTATAATTTTTGGAACATATGATTGTAATAAGTTTTAAAACTTAATTATTTTAACCACTTTATTAGTGTAAAAATCCAAATCCATCCATATTTTTAAGTATAATGCCAAAATAAAAAAAAAGGAACTATCTTGAGTCCTTGAAACGTAATATTAACTACATGCGTTTGAGAAACTTAATTGGAGTGGGAATAATCTACATAATGAAAATAAGAAAAAAGTTTACTAATAAATATAGTTTTAGTTAGTTTTAAAGTCCTAAATATTATGAAAATATTAAATGATTATTTTTAAGTATTAGGGAATTAATTAAATTCATATTTTTAAATACTTAAAAATTAATTAAATAACTATTTTATCTAGTGTGAATTTTATTTTTGAAAGGTTAAAAAGGCGAACGATATTTCACATAAAAGCTTTACGGAAACGTGCCTGGACTGCGCATGCAAATTGAGGTGAGACAAAAAGAGCTTTTTAAGGTCTCGGAACACAGTTTTGACTTCTAATAAGAGATGACCTTTAGGGTCATCACAAAAAATTTGCTTGTAATTGGTTTTTATTTTTCAAAATTAAACTCATTCTTTATGTTTGATATATTATTTTAATATCAAAATTTGAAAAAATCAGAAACAAAAAAAAGTGAAAAAAGAAAAGGATGATCAAGACAAGTCTTCTACTATTATGAAGGAATTACGTAATATAATTAAGATGAAATTCCTTAGAAATATTATCATATGTAAGTTGTTTTTATTATTTCATGGTGGCTTCTCGATATATAGTAATTTATAAAATATATTTTTGATTTATACTGGATGATAAATTTTAATTATTTAAATCATCATGTAAACAATAACTAAATACACTAGATACCCAATATTATTATTTTTGTAGCTATATGTTTTACGGATTGAAATATTTAATATATATTCTTACTCTATAATTTATATATTAAATTAAATAAAAAATCAATTTAATTATATATATAAATTCAAAATTTTGATAAAAAGGTAAACTTTTTGCTTGCAAAACTATCAAACAGCACAATACTTCATAGCATTAAAAAAAGTTGTTGTTAAATATTTTTAACCTTGTTTTCTTTCCAAATGGAATAAAATAACTCTTTTGAATGAAAGGAATTATTGCAAAGTCACAACTAGGGGTGTACATGGACCGGGTTGGTTTGGTTTTTACCAAAATCAAACCAGACCAACTATATCGGTTTGGATTGGTTTGGTTTTGTCGGGTTTTTTGGGTTTTCGGGTTTTTTTATTAGATGAATATTATTTCAACTTACTTTGTTAAAATTATAGATAAAGCTTTGATAAGTGAATATATGTTTAGTAAATATGAAAAAAATTGACAAACATATGATTTATTAAAATATTCTAATGGGAGAATTATTTTAGTAACACGTGATAGTTATTTTCTTAGTCGTCTAACAATAATTTTTTGTTAATTTATGCTTTCAGGGTTAATACATGAGAGGATCCCAAATATTTCTACATTTTCTAAAAAAAAAAAATCACTATAAACTCTTAAAAATATAAATAAAATTTATATATTTATATGTCGGTTTGGTTCGGATTTTTTTACTCAATACCAAACCAAGTCAAACCAAACCTAGTCGGGTTTTTTAGTCGATTTTTGATTTGATTTTTCGGTTTGGTGTGGTTTTCCAGTTCGGTTTGAACACCCCTAGTCACAACACAGCAACTCTAGGAGGAAAAATAGTATTGCTTTCACATTCTTTATATGGAAAAATTATATGGTGTAGCTAACCTATATATTGTATTTATCATTAATAGCTATACTTTTAAAAAATTTGCTTTGCATAGCGATATTTGAATGTTATAGCAAATTTACTTGTAGTACTAAAACAAGAGATCAATTATTTTGAACTGAACGCTAACAACATAAGCTCTCGTAACTCAGTTGGTTAGAACACCCGTTTAGTAAGAGGGAGGTGTTGAGGTTGACTCTCATTGTGAGCATTTTGTTTCTTAATTTTTTAGTATTTTTGTATTTCGCCTTGGTTGTACGCATTACGGAATACATGTTATATTTGTTGCAATAAACAGTAATTAGGCAAACTATAGTTACGTATGGTAATTAAAGTCTAAACCATAGTGCTTTCTGAAAATTCCTTTATTATCATTATAGTTATTTATTGTTCGAGTGACATTAAATAAAAAAGAAACTGAGGATTAATTAGAAGAATTTAATGCTTAGAATTTAATTTTGCAAGTAACGGGTTCATGAGAAAAACGCATGAAACAGTTGCTATAAAAATATTCAGAAACATACTTCTTTAATCCCCCTTATTCATATAGTGACTTTAATGCATTTGAGTGAAGCAAAAATGACATCACCACAAATCTTTGTCCTTATGACTTTCATGGTCTTCGCCTTTGCATCACTAGGTGGGTATTTTCTTTTAATTGAATTAGCAAAAGTTAGTATTAAATTTATAATATTAAAGCTTATTTATTTTTCTAATCAATGAAAATAATTAATTATGCCTGTAAACATTTTTAATCATGTTCTTTAATTAAATTTTATAATGTCAAACATTTTTAATGATTATGATCATTCATTAAAATTCATTATCCAATGGATTGTCTGAATCTTTTTTTTTTAAAAGTATTTAGAGATTTTAGTGAATTTTTTGTAATTTCTTGAATTCATCAAGCAAAATACATTTATGAATAAATTGAAGAATATCTTCATTTTGTTTGATTTTAATCGTTTTTGTTAATGAATCATCAACTCTTAATTTAAATATTTTAACTTATGCAGAGTTGACAGCCGGACAATGTTGGCTTTTTATTCACGAAGATTGGGGATCCTGTACAAGTGACGATGCTTGTCAGGATCAATGTAACAAATATCATGACCGTGCAGCTTCTGTTAAGGGTCAATGTGAAGTTCAAATGAGTGTATGTAGTTGTCAAGCTTGTTCTTACTAACAATATAATAATTTATTGTACTGTTAGTATATAAGTTAACCAATTAATTACAACTTGTTATTACTTTATTTTCGATGTTATTGTATTTACAATGCTTATTATAAAAATTACATGTTATCATAAGTAGACTTAACTTAATCGTGTGATAATCAAAGAGAAAATTTAGAATAAAATATGATTTTTGTCGTCTTTCATAAACCTTACAATACCAAGGAAGATTTATTTTCATACACTAAAATTTATCCACTAAATTTCTCCATCTCATAATAATAAAACATTATATATTGCATTGTGACGATCTCAATTTTCCTCTGTAGGATGTCGTGAACGCAACTAGTCTTTAAGACTAGGTAAGCTTAACAAACATGCGGAAGTAAATGAAACAGTAATTTAAAAATATCAAAACTCAACAACATATATAAAAAGAAATTCTCTACAGCTCAAGGTGTATACAATAGCCCAAAACGCGACGTAATACAAGTCACAAGTTCTATGACAATAGCTAAATATTAAAAACATTAATTTTATCCAACGTAAAATTTATTTTATATGATAAAAAGGTCGATCAATTTTGCATTAAAGTTTCGTACTTTTATAATAGTCTGGATTGATTGAGAAGAGAAAATTAAGTGAAACGTTATCTTCCTATATATTTAGTAGTTTTTAGTTTTAGTTTCACATTATTTACCACGTAATTATTATAAATTAATACACTTTGTTGCAAATACTAAGTGATTCTTCTAAAAGATTACTCATTGATGCAAAAATATTATTTTGTTCATCATGATAAAGTACCAATATAATGTCATTTTCCAATTGCCATATAGAAATCATTTTAAAGTCATTGCATTCCGTAACAAAAATTGATAATATATATATATATAGAAGAAAGCAAGATAAACAAGAACACTAAGTCTAAGGTTGTGGTTTCAGTAGTAGAAGGCACGAAATTTTATTGTCATTGTTTGATCCATCATCATATTTTTCACCAAACCTCTCCTTAATTTCGAGGAGAAAATGGAACATGTAACTCATCATCACATTCTGAGATTTCATTCGTGCAATTTTGCTCAAAAGCGATTTGTTGGTCTGAGACCCTGGTATTTTCGAACAATGGGGAGCATCCCGCTGTGCTGTTGGTAGCAATGCTATGAATTTGATCGGTCTCATCCTCCACAGAGTCCAATGATGTGGTCGCTAATAATCTTTCTGGATTAACAACTGAACCTTCGAGTCTGGTTTTCACCTTGTGTCGCCATCCATGTAACGACTTCCTAACATTCTCTGAAACAATTGTCTTCTTGTATCTAGAACCCATCTGCTCGATCATCGGTGACTCAAGGAATAGTGCAGAACGATATATAACCAAGGACAAAAGAAAGAGAGTGCATAGTGTTTTTTAGTTACCTGAGCAACAATAACATAGAGTGGAAATGTGACAAAGCTACACCAGAATTGAGAAATAACCCTGCAGCGACAAGTTAACAGGGGCCATGCCACAATGAGTGTATTCAGCAACAAGTTAACAAGGAAGTGAGACAAAGATAGGTACCCAAATGACAAGCGAATCACGAGAAAGGTTTTATTTTCCGTGAAACACGATGATCCCTTCATTTCCCACTGCACCAGAAAAGGAAATCAGGGTTAGCCCCTATGGAGAGAATTTTGTATCACTGCATAAGAAAATTACCGCTTTTGCCTTTTCTAAGGATTAGGTGAAAATATAAAACAGACACACCGCATATGAAAGCCTCTGATTTAATTTGCTCTCTGTCATATTGTCTAACCCTTAGGCCATACCTCAATATAACTTTGTAGTTTGCTTTAAGAGTTAAATATATGCTCTTTACACTTGTACGAGTTGTTTCCAACCAAAAAATAGGGCTTCTGCCCTTGAAAAATGTGCTCAAGTCATGTAGAGGCTTCCAAAAGGCAAAATTATCAAGAGTTTAAAACAAGAAAAACACAAAGCAGAAGATGTCACTCGCTCTGATCACACAACATACAGTCAATGGAGGGTCTGTGAATAACAACCAGTGCCCGGAACAACATTTCCTCATAAGCAACTCAACTTCTTCCCATTGACAATAAGACAAATTGTTTTAATTCATAACAAGCAATATAAGCAAAACCTCAATCAGAAAACTAAGTTCCCAAGTTCTTACCAGTGACCAAATGTATGTTGCCATCTCAAATGCGTTCTGCATATGATTCACCCAGAAGAGCAATCAATAAGGCATATACGAGGCACTTTATCATTGACCTAAATTTAATTAGCGCTCCTCTTGTTAAACCCTTTGAATTTGAGGATAACATTAATGTTATTTTGCATACCTGGAATGATATAAATTGTATTATCCGCAGCAGAAACCTAGGCTTCCCAAACCAGAATAGCTCATCTCTGAGGTTAAACTGATGAAATCCTTCCCGCGGACTACTGTCCATGATTTCAACTGCCAGCTTAACCACCACATGGTGAAGCTTGGTACCAACCACAAGGATTAACTTCCAAAAACAATTTTCGAAAAGGTCAGAAATTGAATGAGAACGAATTATGCTTGTGAAGCAAAAAAGAACAGAAAATAACAAGGACATACAATAGCAGGAAAGAAGGAGATCCAGAAGTAGATATTAGTGCCTGGACAACGATCATCAAAATTATCCATCATCTTTCTGAAAGAACTAAATGAACAATAGAACGGCAAGGATTCAAAAAGTATAAATGTGCTTTTACAACATCCTCTTTATTGTATTTTGTTAATCATAGTAATCTAGTTGCCATGACTTTTATATCCTTTTGTTGCTGGATTTTTACTTTCAAATGCCAAGCAATTAGAGTGTGATGCCGAAGTAGCAAAACGAACTGAATCTAAGCAAGTCTGAAGTTGTAAAGTAGCTCGCTGAGCGAGCTCAATCTGTAGCTCAACTCCCATTCTCTGTTACAGTAGTTATAACTAAAAGAAAATCTGATTAAATTATCTGTTACATCAAAAATACGTGCTGAGGCAGAAATTCTGGAGAATATCTAGTGGAAAATTTACCGTGAAAGCTTAAAAATACACAAAGTATGACGAAAATCCATAGTGGAACACTGCAACCAAAGAAGAATCAAAAGGAATATTTTAGATGAATAATCCATAGTGGAATACTGGAATAAAAGAAAGAACAAAAAAAATCTTAGATTTTTTCCGTAACCATGATATCTTACAGTTTGTGAAATGTTGTATTTAGTCCTCAGACAGGGACATATATGTCAGGTTTTGTCTATAGTAACAACATAATTGGGCATCAACAACAAACCATGCCTAGAGAAAGGAAAAGCGTGAAGTGTTGATTGTAATCAGCCAGGAACACACACCAAGAAATAGACAAAATTAGAGTAAGTTACATAAATTTCTCATAAGTTCTTTGTTTAGTAATTAGGATAGTTCAAGTGGTATAGCTATTTTTATCCCAGAAGATTGATAATATAACTAATTTTAGTTGAAGCAAGAGGAGGCAGGCCAAGATATAAATTTAAAGCAAGAGGTTCAGGTTGGTGAAGATAAAGCACAGAGAGGAGAGGCAGCATTTATACTCCCTCCCCTTAGGAAAACTTGACTTACTTCCCTTTTTTTGTCTGTCAAAAAACGAATTGACCCATATTCTTAAATAGAAACTTGCCGGTCCTCGAAGAATTCAAGCTAGTATAAACAAGAGTTGTAATTTTGAAAGTTTAATATTGATGCGACGTCCTTTGAATTAACAGCTATATTTCAAGGTTCTGGTAAGAAGAAGGCCGTACGTGGTGCAAGATTCCGGTGAATCAGACGCAAGGCAAAGAACTAGCACATGGTAATACTCAGTCTGAAACTTGTGTTCTTTATTAAGCTAAGACAAGCTAATTAAGCAGTCAATCTTGATGTCTTTACTGGTGTCCACACATGATCACCAAAGCTATTGAGGGTAACATGGAATGCCAATAACAAAACATGAACATAAATATTTTAACCTCAGTAATAGCACCTTCATATTTCAGTATGACTGCATAAATTCTACTCCATATGAAGTTATTAATGTTCTCCCATCTTATAGTACAACTCATAATGTGGACAGAGATGGAGTAGCAAATAGTTTATTATGATGCAAAAGTTATGCTCAATAGGAAAAAATAACCTTCAAACTGATATGCCATTGTACCTAATGCCAACAATATCACGAAATTCTTCCTCCATGCTTCGAAGCATATACTTATGGAAATCATAAGTTAATGGCAGCTGATGAGTCTGCAAAAACAAAAAACAACATGAAGATATGGAATTGCTGCTCTGTTCTAGGAATATAGAGAGGTGCTAGTCGTGGTTCATGTTTCCATCCAAGCGCCCACATCAAATCTGCTTCATGGATTAGTACATGCTTCTATCATCAATTAATCTGACCTACTCATCTTAGCTGTTCCCTTAGCAAGGCATTGACAAGAACTTAATCCATGAACTACAGGGAAGTACCTAAAATAGGGCTACCTGGTTTTTATTATGAACTGATTCATGTCATCTATGTAAGTGAATATTGTATTAAGTGGTTATTAGTTAGTAGAAAGAAACTTCCATAAAATAACCAAAACCCAAATATGGATAAGGAACTGATTTATTAAACAAATTACTGTAAATTATAACATTAAATAGACCAGCATGATGTCTGCTTTACAAAGTCAGTCTTCACATTCCACCTCAATGATTATTGAGGAAAATATTTCATTTGTGGAGAAAAACAATACATGACTTACAGTAATAAAACCCAAGCGCAAAGCCATGTAGTCAGCTTCATTTATAGAACTCCAGAACTGGCGGCTGAAACAAAGCTAAAAGGAGAATTTTGAATAAAATATCTTTAATTGCTTGAACTCATCACAGGACATGCCAAGAGGTAGAGAAGATTAAAGAATGAAGGTGAACAATTTATCATAACTACATGAAGTTTAAGATGCAACTGTTTACAATAATTCAATCTGAATACATGAATTAAAGCTCACAACAAATGATGCAGCTAAGTTTATAGTTTGACAATGTCATTAAGATTTATGACTCCTGTGTGACCAATGGCAGTTTGAGTAGTCACTGAATAAATCAAATGGCATTGTAGATCACTCTAGATCATAGTTTTAGCTGCAAAAGCCAATTGAATTTGTTATTCTCTGTTCCATTTTAGAGTTTTATCATCTTACGGTATGTATTTAAGTCTTTTCCGTGCCACTCCATTGCCCAGGACAATGTACACAGATGTCTTATCTTTCAAATAGATTCAGGACGCGTTGTGTTGATGACTACATCTACATGACTTGGGCTAATACTGTTCCCCTGAAGTTGAGATAGCATAAGAACACCACATAACAAGTATCCACTCAACCAGAAATACAAGATTTTATGTGAAAATACCAGCCAAACTAGAGCCCTGTGCTGACTCCATGGGTGAGCAGTGTGGTGAAAAGTAAAAGTTGATATACGCCCCATTCTCTTGTTGTTTGGAACAGATTCTTCAGAACCTAAGGTTAAACTTGCAAGTAATTATTCTGTAAATGATAAATAAAGTATGAAGAATAGTACTACTGCTGGAAATATTTGCACCTTCCAGTCTTTGAAATGCCATTGACTTGGCACAGTTTTCCCATGTTCTCCAGCTGTATATCTGCATGGTTAACTCATGGCGTTTGATGGATGTCGGAAGAAAGTTCTAAGATGTAATCAGAGGTTAATCAGGAAGAAGATCATCCAACCTTGATCATTGCCAGGGCGATAGCAAAAAAGCTATAAGACACATGGCTAACACCGAGGACAAGCAAAAAACGATGGAGCTGCTCCAGGCTCTCCTTTGAAGCAAACGATTGGAGACCCTGGTAAAACTAACATGAGTGTTCTCTGCTCATGTGGAGCCAGTATTAGCACTGGCCACTTAATTAAAGACAACAACTCAAACAATTTGAAACATGCAAAATGAAGTAATGCAACATGTGAGAAAACTTCCTAATTCCATCATCAAGACAAGCTTCACTTGTTGTAGGAGGTAAAGAGCCCTGAGGAATCTTTGTTAAAAACAGTCCTATTGTCAAGTTCGACACACCTTAAACTTTGATTTCCATAAGTTTGGGCTTCTTAACTCCTCCAATCTACTAACCTATGAATATTAGAAATAGTAAAATAATGGATTTTCAATGAAAGAAAACATATCAATATTAATTGTGCCACATTCAGGAATTTACTTGGCTATAAGGTTGTTGCTTTCCAGTTGAGTAATCTAATGTGGCAAATGTTAGCTTTCAACAATAGAATAGGGATTCCAAAGTAGTTTACAGACTATCCTGTAGATGATAGCTCATGAAGGATGGACCAAAATTTACTCATAGTAATTCGGATCAAACAATGTTTAAAGTAAAAGTGAACGGAATGGAAAATTTCGAATTGAGTAGAACATTCTTGCTTGGCTACCTCAGTACAAAAATCTTCATTCCTGCCACTTAACAGCAGCCTTGAACTTGAAGTTGAATTCAAGTATGAAAAACCTGATAAAACAAATTTCGTAATTGCTGACTCCCTCTTGTTTCTTGGCGGAGAACATGGATAGAAGTGGCTGCTCAAGGCTGATGATTTGACACAGATCTTTGCAATATAAATGATCCAATGACCCATCAATAGTGATAGCAGTCCAAAAACCATAAGCTCTGATTGCAGCCAAAAAAGAAAGAAGAGGAAAAGGAAAATGAAAACAGAAGAGTTCATCAAGCAACCTTAAAAGGGAAATAAAATTACTTACTGTTATATACTTTACACTAAAACAAGCCAGCAGCTTTCAGAAGAATCAAAACCATTGATTTAGAATTTATATAACTTGAGCTCTGACATGAAAGTGTACGTTCTGAAACATCTATTTTACTCTACTTATTTTTCACACATATATACTCCTATAAGGTTCGAGTAAAAAATCTTGGTTCTACCGTGTTAGGACCGAAAAAATCAGGTGTCGTGTGGAAGCTAGCAAAGCAAACCTTGAATGACGATAAATCATACAACAAAGTACCAAAAAGAGACACAAACATTTAACGTGGTTCGGTCACATGACCTACATCCATGTCGGAGATGAGCAATCCACTATATAAAAGAGAGTACAAAATATCGAGAGAACAACCTCACGAAGAGGCAAACACAAGTGACATACTAACACTTGTCCCGTAAAGTTCTCCCCCCCTAAACACGACTCTCAAACCCATATGGCTACATTGTGGATGCTGATGAACGAGAAGGAGGGATCCCCAATTTGTTGAAGTCCAAATCTTTTCCCACAAGAAAAAAGACTAGCCAAATATGAAGATTTATAATTTCCTTCTAAAAGAAGAAAAATCCAATTACGGTAAACATGTTATCCTTTCCTTTAACAGACAGAAAAACCAAATATGATAAGAAACTCAGTAACGCCTAACATACCAAACCCGCTGAAACATTCTACATCTGCCACTCTCAGTGATCATGAAAGGCTCAATAAACAGATAATAGGTGGCTTACCTTCCTTGATTTTCTCTAGTGCAGCATAAAGAGGTTTCCTCTTCGTCCTGTGCAACCACTGTAGGAACAAAATACACAAGTTTAGAGAATTCATTAACAAATAAACAAATGCAAAAAATCCAACAGATAGAAAAGCCTCACCCTCAAGAAATATTTTGCAGAGCTCGAAAATAGAATAACAAAAAATGGTTTTTATCTTTTACCTTTCCAAACTTCTTCAAACTGCCATGGATCAAGAAACCAACGCTCACCAAAACTGTGACGACTGTGGCCACGGCCCATGTTGGTGTCTCAGCAAACGATGCTTCTTCAAATTTCTCCATCTTAACTTATATTCAACAACCTTAAAATCTACAGTAAAGACTGCATCAACCTTTGTCACATCTATGGGTAGATTATCACAGTTCGATCACCTTCTTCTTGAAACAGAAGAAGATCTAATGCAGAAAGATGGGACTTTTTTCAAGTGTAGAAGCTTCAGCAATGAGCAAAGACTGCCATTAATTGGTCAGCTGATTTTGGTTGACAACTTCATTAACTTAGAGCATGGGGTGTTGCGAACCAGGAAAGCATAAAGGTCCCATGCGGAAATGCCTGATCAAATCTTTTGTCAGTATGTTGTACAACCAACTGGCAATCTCACGCATCCTTGTTCTGCTCTAAATGCTCACCCACCTATGTTGTCCTAGTTGGTGTTTCTCCCTCTTGTTTTTTAAAAAAGAAAAAATAATGTGTCACACCTACTTGCCAAAGCTTTTAAAATTAAATTATTTTGATAATTTTCTTTTAAAATAAAGTACTTTCGTGTTTGACTATTTAGTTTAAAAACAATTTTTGATTATCAATTATTGTTTGACCAAAATTTTAAAAAGTACTTTTAAGTTTATTCTTTTCAAAATTGCTTTGCAAAAAAGAGATTTTAAAAAGAAACTACTTTTTTTCGTTCTCAAAAAATATTATGTTTTCTCCTTAAAAAATATTTTATTTTTTCCTTCTAAAAACTTAGTCAAACAACTTAATTTTAGAAAAAAGTGCCTTTCACCCAAAAAAAAAAATAAAAAGAAAAAGCACTTTTGCCTTACAAGAAGCTTGTCCAAAGACTATTAGGTAGGTTAAAAAAATCTATGTTGTACCTATTGAAATTTAATCCTTGGTATGCAAAGATTTTCACCCACTTTATTAATTATTAATGCACTTGTGCCTTGTGGTTTCTTTGACCTAGTCTTATGTTTAGACCGTAAACTTTGTGCTTTTTTGGACGTAACCTCTCTCTTGACTAAAGACTTGTCGGGATGTTGGGGAGGTTGGTTTCTATGTTCTTTCGAAAATGGAGTAACACAATGCATCATATCAATAATCAACCTTTAACTGCTATCTGTCTTTTCAAGGTGTAACAGCTTTAACTGCTAAAGCCTTGAAATTATGGAATTGAAGTCTTACTAAAACAGAATGCATGACTAATCGTAGCATTATTATTTAGAGCTCAATTTTCTGTAAGAGGTACAATTTCATCTGTAATTGGACAAAATAAAAAAGTTCTGACATTGTTCTTGTTATTAAAAAAAAAATGTATGTCAGTCAATTTGTCTATCTTTGCCTCTGTCATTTTTAGGAATTGTGACATGCTATCTGAATTTTACACATGCTCCTCAAGCCTATTTATTGGGGCTTCTTGCTGGTTCTGTCGCCATAATGTTTATGTCAGTTGCGTTGGGAATAAACATCCTCAGAAATAATATTCACGGTAATAAAAACGAAATAATAACGTAGTATCGAGATACGGTAATTAACAAGAATAAAAGAGTAACAATGATACCAAGATTTTTACGTGGAAAACCCTTTTGAATAGGGGAAAAAACCACGGCCCCGAGAGGAGAAACTGATATCACTATAGTAAGGAATTTTATACTTTGTAGGTCCGAGTAAAATCCTCCAAAGACCACTAAAACACTCAAAAGAAATAACCCTCTTTTGATATTTCCACCTCACTACAATATCGCTCACTCTCTATTTTTCTCACAGACTATTTTCTTATACCCTGTCTGTGAAACCTCACTCTTTCTTTCTCTCTTTGTTGGTGTGAAGAAATGAGAGTTGAAGCTCTCCTTTTATAGTCAAAGCTTCACTCTCTAAAGCCTACAATATTTGACAATTTACACACACTTTTCACCATTCAATAAGGTTGGCTATCAAACCAAAGAAATTCAACAAGGTTGGCTACCTAACCAAACCAAGTCAACAAGGTTGGCTACCAAACCAAAGAAACTTTTATTAGGCACATGTCTAATACTTCTTCAATGAGATGGACATCATCAATCTCCCCCTCCAGTCTCATTCATCTAGAGGAGGTAGCATTGTCTTCTAGTTTGAGTGCATACCGACAAGTTCTTTGCATAGCTCGAACTTGTCCTTGGTACCACCTTGGTCAGCATATCTACGGGGTTCTCACTTGTAGAAATCTTCAAGACTTTTAGAGATTCATCATCTACCATTTCTCGAATCCAATGATATCTCATATCAATGTGTTTGGTCCTTGCATGGTACATAGAGTTCTTGCTAAGGTCTGTTGCACTTTGACTATCACAATAGACGACATACTCCTTCTGATGCAATCCAAGCTCTTGAAGGAACCGTTTGAGCCATATCATCTCCTTGCCAGTTTCTGTAGCGGCAATGTACTTTGCTTCAGTTGTTGAAAGTGCAACACACTTCTGCAACTTAGACTGCCAAGATATAGCTCCCCCTAAAAATGTAAACAAATATCCGGTAGTGGATTTTCTGTTGTCAATGTCACATGTCATATCAGCATCTGTATAGCCCTTCAAGATTGGATCAGATCCTCCAAAGCACAAACAATCTCCCGTGGTACCTCTCAGGTATCTGAGTATCCACTTGACTGCTTCTCAATGTTCCTTTCCAGGATTTTCAAGAAACCTGCTGACAACACCAATTGCGTGAGCAATATCAGGTCTAGTACATACCACTGCATACATCAAGCTTTCCGACTGCTGAAGAATAAGGAACTCTAGTCATGTTCCCTTTCTCTTCTACTGTTGTAGGACACATCTTTTTGCTCAACTTTAGATGACTAGCAAGAGGTGTGCTGACTGGCTTAGCATTCTTCATGTTGAAGTGTTCTAGTACACGTTCAATGCACTTCTCCTGAGATAGCCATAACTTTCTACTTGTTCTATCTCGAACTATCTTCATCCCTAGAATTTGTTGTGCTGGGACCAAGTCCTTCATATCAAATGACTTGGACAGACCTCCCTTCAACTTTGTTATTAGCCCCTTGTCTTTTACTCCAATTAACATGTCATCCACACACAACAATAATATAATAAAGTTATTCTCAGAAAATCTTTTGAAGTATACACATAGATCAGAATAGGTCTTTAGGTATGTTTGACTTTTCATGAATAAGTCAAACTTCATGTACCACTGCCTTGGTGCCTGCTTCAATCCATAAAGACTCTTATTCAATTTGCACACCATGTGTTTCTTTCCAGCTACTTCAATTCCTTCTGGCTGCTTCATATAAATCTCCTCTTCAAAATCTCCATGAAGAAATGCAGTTTTCACATCCAACTGCTCCACTTCAAGATCTAGGCTAGCTGCTAAGCTCAAAATTGTTCGAATAGAAGTCATTTTGACAACAGGTGAGAAAATTTCGTCAAAATCAATACCTTTCTTTTGTTCGAAGCCTTTAACGACCAATCGAGCTTTGTATCTGACCAGCTTGCCATTTCCATCTTTCTTGAGTTTAAAGACCCATTTGCATTTGAGTGGTCTTTTACCCTTTGGAAGTTCAACCAACTTGTACGTGCCATTTTTCTGTAGAGATTCCATCTCTTCTTCCATAGCTTTCATCCACTGGTTCTTTTCCGGATGGGACAGCACCTCCTTAAGACTTTCTGGCTCCCCCTCATCACTGATGAGGACATACTCCGTGGAAGGGTACCTGCATGACTCTACCCTTGGCCTCTCTGATCTCCTCAGAGGTTGAGGTTGTTTTTCTTCCTAAGTTGGGTGCTCCACTTCCTCGATACCTTCATCAAGTTGCTCCCCCTGCTCAATAACCTCACTAGGTTGCTCCCCCTGCTCGGTAACCTCGTCGGTCGTACTTTCTGCACTTGTGAGATTGTTAGAAGTAGAAGGAATAGTAACAAGGTTAGGAATTATACCATTCTTCGCCTTTTCTGACATATCAGGAGCAACTCCAACTTTACTTTCTCAGAAGACTACATCTCTGCTTCCGATGACCTTCTTCTTTACAGGATCCCACAATCTGTACCTGAGCTCTTCATCTCCATATCCGATAAATATGTAGGGAATAGATTTATCATCCAGCTTTGTTCTCTGCTCTTTTGGTACATGTGCAAAAGCTCTGCAACCGAACACCTTCAGATGTGAATAGGACACCTCCTTGTTGGTCCAAACTCTATCTGGGATGTCAAACTCTAATGGAACTGATGGACTCCTATTGATCAGGTAACATGCTGTCTGAACTGCTTCACCCCAGAATGACTTAGGCAGTTTAGCCATTCTGAGCATGCTTCTCACCTTCTCCACAATGGTGCGGTTCATCCTCTCGGCTATGCTATTGTGCTGTGGGGTTCCAGGAACTATCTTTTCATATCTGATCCCATGACTTGAACAATACTCTTCAAATTCCCTTGAAGTGTACTCACCTCCATTGTCACTTCGGAGACGCTTTAGCTTTCGACCCGTCTCCCTTTCTACTAGAGCATGAAACTTCTGGAAAACTTGAAACACCTAATCTTTGGTTTTCAAAATATAAACCCATAATTTTCGTGAAGCATTATCAATAAAAGTAAAAAAATATTTGTGACTGCCCATTGATTCAATTTCCATTGGGCCACAAACATCAGAATATACTAAATCAGGTATATTCAATTTTCTTTCGGACGATGTCTGAAATGAGACTCTATGCTGCTCACCAAATAAACAGTAGTCACAAGGTTTACCGATGTACCTTTGGAATAAGAAATGAGTGATTTCTTAGCAAGAATCTGCAATCCCTTCTCGCTCATATGACCCATTCTTTTGTGCCATAAATATGCAGAAATCTCATCTTGTGCCGCGTTCAATTCACCTTGGCATATTTCTGCATTTATCCTGTACAAGGTGCCACGAGCAACTCCCTTTGCAATCACCAATGATCCCTTAGTGAGTCTCCAATTTTGATTTGCAAAATAGCTCTCGTATCCATCTCGGTCTAAAGTAATTCCCGAGATTAAGTTCATCCACAAATCAGCTACATGCCGCATATCCTTTAGAACTAGTGTGCATCCGACATTTGTCTTGATACAAATGTCACCAATCCCCGCAATCTTTGAATAACTTGTGTTACCCATTCTCACTGTCCCGAAATCACCTGCTACATATCTGCAAAAAAAATCTCTTACCGGTGTGGCATGGTATGATGCCGCCGTGTCAACCACCCATTCCGACTCTGGACCTGACAGGTGTATGCATTCCTCTTCCTCATTTATAAAGAGTACAACTTTATCATTGTTTTTCACCATGGCGGTTGTGTTGTCGTCATTCTTCTGGCCACTGGTTTCACCTTTGCCCTTCCTTGAATTTGGGCAATCTCTTTTGAAGTGACCTGGTTGATCACAGTAATAGGAATTTCTGGCTCTTGATTTGGATCGGTTCTTTGACTTCCCACGAGCTCCGGATCTACCATAGTTGCTTGAACTCCTTTGATAGCTCCTACCTCTACCTTCTGTGATGAGAACATGTCCTTGATTTTCAGGCTTCTTTCTCATCTTCTCATTGAGTAGAAGAGCCGATGTGACATCTTTCAACTCAATAGTAGTCTTACCGAGCAGGATGGTTGTTGCCAAATTATCGTACGAAGATGGCAACGAGTTTAATAACAATATGGCTTTATCTTCTTCCTCGATTTTCACTCCGAGATTGGCAAGTTGTGTGATTAGTCTGTTAAAAATATTTAAATATGACAAAAAATTTGTACCTTCATCCATGCGTAGGGCGTATAACTACTTCTTCAGGTACAATTTATTTATCATCATTTTGGACATGTATAGGCTTTCTAACATTGTCCAAATTCCACGTGCAATGTCTTCATCAATGATGTTATTTACCACATCATCTGATAAGTGCAACCTGATTGCACTAGCAGCTCTTTCATCCAAGTCAGCTCAATCCTCAGCTTTCATGGTATCAGACTTTTTGGCATCAACATCTAGTACCTTGTGTAATCCTTGTTGGATGAGCAGATCCCTCATCCTTCTTTGCCATGTTGACAAACCGTTATCTCCGTTGAATTTTGTGACCTCGTACTTTACTCCGGATATTTTTATTTTTCACCGAGTATAGTATTACTGACAGTAAATAGTATTTTAGTAAATGAGCAGAACCTGTGCTCTGATACCAGTTGTTGGGAATAAATCCCCACAAAAATAATATTCACGGTAATAAAAGCAGAATAATAACGTAGCACCGAGATACGGTAATTAACAAGAATAAAAGAGTAACAATGACACCAAGATTTTTACGTGGAAAACTCTTTTGAATAAGGGAAAAAACCACGGCCCCGAGAGGAGAAAATGATATCATTATAGTAAGGAATTTTATACTTTGTAGGTCCGAGTAAAATTTTCCAAAGACCACTACAACACTCAAAAGAAATAACCCTCTTTTGATATTCCCACCTCACTAAAATATCGCTCACTCTCTATTTTTCTCACAGACTATTTTCTTATACACTGTCTGTGAAACCTCACTCTTTCTTTCTCTCTTTGTTGGTGTGAAGAAATGAGAGTTGAAGCTCTCCTTTTATAGCCAAAGCTTCACTATCTAAAGTCTACAATATTTGACAATTTACACACACTTTTTACAATTCAACAAGGTTGGTTACCAAATCAAAGAAATTCAACAAGGTTGGTTACCTAACCAAACCAAGTCAACAAGGTTGGCTACCAAACCAAAGAAACTTTTATTAGGCACATGCCTAATACTTATTCAATGAGATGGACATCATCAAGTTGTGGAAGTTATATTACGAAGTATATTGTAAAGCTTTGGCTCGATCCTAGTAGAAATAAAAAATACTGTAGTTAGATTTATTTTTATTTACCTAAGTTTTGATTGACAAAATTAATAGTGTTAGTGAAAGGAGTTATTCATTGAGAATGATAGTGAAAGGTAACTGGTATCCAATAAATAGGTTCCCCCAATAAATATAGAAGTGCACAAGCTGACTAATAGCTTGTTTCGCGTGAAGCAATTTGTGTTTGACAAATTATTTTGAAATGTACTTTTGAGCAGCAATTAGTGTATGGTCAAGCTGTTAAAAGGTGCATGTAAGTGTATTTTTCTTAAAAGTACTTATCAAAAAAGTATTTCTCGGGAGAAGCTATTTTTTTCTGTTTCTAAAAAATATTTCTGTTTCAAATCAAAAGCACTTTTTTCTTTAAAAAGCTTAGCCAAACACCTTAACTTTGAAAAAAAAGTACGTTTGACAAAAAAAATCACTTTTGGCTAAGAAAAAAGCTTGGCCAAACAAGCTATAATATATTACTCTATACGAAAAAGAATTGAACAACACAGTAGTTGGAGTTCGATTGGTGAAAGTTTAATTTCTTTAGAATAAAGTATATTGGCTAGTTCTCTTCGCCCGTTGCCATTAACAAACATCCAACGACCTCTTCCCTAGCCGTCCAACAACTTCCCTCTTATTGTTAAATCATTAAATAGTAAGTTTTATGTTGGGTTTGCGAATAAAATTTCACATTGGTAGCTAAAAAGATTAAGAGTCTACATATAAAGTGTAGGGATCTCTTAATAGTAAGAGGCCTTTTGGGAGAAACCGTGCGGGCTTGACCCAAAGCGAACAGTATCACACCATATTAAGAGTGTATTTGGGCTAGTTTAGCCCAACAACTGGTATCAGAGCTCATGTTTAGCAGGACGAGTATGGAGATGGCGGAGTGATGGTGCGGGGCAACACACACACAAGAAGAAGCTAGTTACGGGCTTCAGTTGTCATAATATTCTAACAATGTGGGTGGCACACAGTAATCTCGAAAGCTGACTCGTAGATCGTGGTAGTGGGCCATGTGAAACTTAGTTTGAGGGGAAGATACCAACTTCTCACGACCTCAAATACCCCGATCGTGATGGCGCCTATCACAGTACTAGGCAAGCCAAACCAATATTTACCACATCGAATAAAATTATTTTCTAAACCGATTAAGTATCAAATTTTTCATATGAAATATATAAACTATCAGAAATAAGCAGAAAACCAGTACAAAATATTCTAACATAGCTTAATCCGGTGTCACTAGTCATGAGCCTCTAAGTACAACCCAACAATGTCTAAATAATACAAAGTAAATCTAAACATAACAAAATACTAAGATAGGAAGGAGGAAGGTAGGGTTGCGAACGCCGTGCAACTACCTTGTGACCTTCGAGGGGGAGATTGTTGGGTGTGCGAACAAAGTCCTACATTGGTAACTAAAAAGATTGGGAGTCTACATACAAGGTGTAGGGATCTCTTAATGGTGAGAGGCTTTTTGGGAAAACCGTGCAGGCTTGACCCAAAGTGGACAATATCACATCATATTAAGAGTATATTTGGGTTAGTTTAGCCCAACACTTTATTTCTTCTGTTTCAATTGGTTTCTGATCTATTTGCAATTTCTGTCTCGACTAAAATACTTGAGTACAGTAAAGCGACGGCAACTAAAAAAAAATGCAGATGTCAAAATCATATTCTTTATTGCAATATTTTTGTTTTACAGTGAGCGTCAAATACAGAGAATATACTTGTGATTTCAATGAAATACTTATATTCTTTCGTGGTTAAGAAAGTGATTATTTGCACTTCTTCTCTTGATAGCTAGCACAACTGCTGCAACAAGAGGATTGAGTGATTCAAAGCTCATCTTATGGTTTGTTTACAGCAAACCCACTCTCCACCCAAGCCTGATATCCCCCTCCCATGTTGCTTACATGCTTGAATTCCTGCCAAGTTCGTCATTAGTGTTAATTTGAATATATTATCAGTATTTACGAATCATGTAACAATCTAGTAAGCCTAGAGTTGTAGCCTAAAAGAAGTGTAATTAACCTGCTACTATACAACCCGTTAAAATTATAGATCTCAATGTAAATAAGTTAAATCATTTACCAAATCCAGATTCTTTTCGGAAAAGTAAATATGCTAGTAAAATTGGATAACTTTCACAAAAGATGATTTTTTTCACCAAAGTCATGTAACTTTATTTTCTCACACAAAAATCATATAACTATTACTTTTTTTTTCACTCAAATCATCGAACTTTATTTTTTCACACAAAAATCATAAATTTTTTCACTACCTCACACAAAAATAATAGTGGTCAAAAAATAAAATTTTCGCTAGTATTTTCTTACACCCAATTAAAATAGGAGAAATACGAGTATATTTTTAGCCGCTCCCAAAAATAATAACCGATAAAATATTTTTTATATATATATGTGTACTATATCTATATAATATATACACATATTCTAATGAGAAAGAGGGGTTGCTCTGATGGTAAGCAACCCCACTTCCAACCGAGAGATTGTGAGTTCGAGTCTCCCCAAGAGCAAGGTGGGAAGTTCTTGGAGGGAAGGATGCCGGGGGTCTATTTGAAAACAGCTTCTTTACCTCAGGGTAGGGGTAAAGTCTGCGTACACACTACCCTCCCCAAACCCCACTAAGTGGGATTATACTGAATTGTTGTTCTAATGAGAGAGAGAATTCAACTTACAGCAGTAAGAAGATCAGTAGTTGCGTGCAGCGACCTCACACCACTTTGACATCCCTACACGACAGAAAGCTTACCCCCATCAAATTACAGAGTACAATTCTATTTTATCAAATTCCAGAAAAAATAAAGTCTAAATGGGCACGTTGTTGATCAATTAGAAAGGTTAGAAAATACAAAATTCAGTGGATTTACCACAACTAGCTTTTCTTCCTTGCCGCAAGCGGCAGATACTTGCTCCACAAAATTTGGATTCTTCACTCTACCTAAAATTACCAAAAATCGAAACATCATTATCAATACAGGGCATTAATGAGTTGACCGAGACTAAAAGAAACTAAGACCCATGTCAAATAATAACTGAAAGAATCAAATAAGAGAGACCTTGGGGAGTATTAAACATATAGGGAATATTCAAAGCGTTCTCTACGTGCCCTTTCTTGAATTCTTCTTCTGTCCTGTTCAAATAGCATGAAACCCAAATCAGAAATGAGTATGAAAATAAATTAAATTGCAAATTGAATAAAAAGGAAACTAAATTTGTGCCAATTTTTTTTACCTAACGTCAAGATAGCGGTGGCCAGAGCGGAGGAAATGACGAGCTGCATGAACATCTACAGTTACTACCTGATCTGCTCCTGAGCTACAAAATAGAAGCAAAACTAGAAAAAGAACAACAAGAGAAAGAAGACTATTCCATAAAACAGTACCCATAATTGAACAACCTAGAAAATATATATTGCAGTAGTATAGTAATTTGTGAGTATAAGAATTTTTCTTAATGTACCAGGGGTGACTGGCCATGTCAATGGATGGAATTGTACTTAAATAAGATCTCTTTGAAAGTGAATTTTTGACTGCAAATGTTGCTACTGGATCAGAGATCTATTGGCAGTTCGATTGTTTTGAGAATGAAAAATTGGATATATTCTAATGTGATGGAAATGGTTTCGCACTTTATTTGTCCCGTCTATTGTTTTCGAGTTTCGCCGCAATATAAGCAACTTAAGCACTTAGATTTGTGCGTTTTGGTGCGTGTATCTTACGCTAAAAGAATTACTGTTGCATATGAGCAAATGGGTTGATATTTTCAAAGTCTTCCACGTTGTGTTGCCCACTTTGACCAATTACCCAAAATCGATATTCTCCTAAAATACTGTATTCTACAATTAATGTAGATATACTAGACTTGAATGCAAGTAAATAATCTAAAATATTTCTAAATAAAAGAAACCAAAATACTTTAACATTAATATAGATCCTAATTTACAAGAAAAGGAATTATTATATAGTATCTTAAAATATATTCTTAGCAAAAAGTTTTTTTTTTTTGCTTATAACTGTCTCAACTCCTAAATTATACTACAGTACATGCAGTACTATAAATTATATTACAGTATAAATCTTTAGTGCTCAAAGTTTCACGAAAACGCTATCCGATTTGCTAACATTTGTCAATATTTAATAAATATTTTTCAACAGAAAATTCTTTGCTCACCAACCAAACACACATTTAGAAAAAAATTAACATGAAAATGACTTATTCTTTCGGAAAATATTTACAGCCCAAGTCCAACGAACGAGTCATGGTCAATCTACGTTATAGATGTTCAAAGAACGAATCATGAACGGGTTGGCCATACCTTCACTTGCAAATACTGATAGGAGTATATAAGATTTGTGTTATAAAATAAAGACTATAAAGTAAAGATAAGTATAGAGAGAAACTGATATATTATCCGAATTCAAACTGATGTACATAATGAACTAAAATCTCTTCTATTTATAGAAGAAAGGAAGTTGTTGTGTAAGCTGCTATTGCAAGCTGATGTATAAGCTGCTACTACAAGCTGCTGTGTAAGCTGCTATTATACCAGATATTGATAATCTTCTACTAGAGGCAATGATTATCCATAACAGAGTACTGAAAGGATAAGCTCATTGTACCCGGTATAAATAATCTTCAACCAGAGGTAATGTTTATCCATAACCGGGTACCGAAGTGATAAGCTTATTATACCCGGTATGAATAATCTTCTACTGGAGGTAATGTTTATTCATAACCGGGTACCGAAGTGATAAGCTTCCTGTGAAGAAGCTTATTTCCAATAGAGTACTCAATAGATAAACATATTTATGGAGGAGTCCCATATGGATAAGCTTCTTCAGGAAGTTTATTTACAACGGAATACTAAATGAACATTCATAATATAATATATTTATAACACTCCCTCTTGGATGTTCATTAAAAGATAATGTGCCTCATTAAAAACCTTATAAGGAAAACCTCATGGGAAAAAACCTTAGTAAGGAAAAAAGAGTGCATCGCGTATTTTACTCCCCCTGATGAAAATTTTGTTTCAAATATTTGAGTCTCCGCATTCTAATCTTGTATACCATCTTCTCAAAAGTTGAAGTTGGCAAAGATTTAGTGAATAAATCTGCTGGATTATCACTTGACCTGATTTGTTGCACATCAAGGTCATCATTTTTCTGAAGGTCGTGTGTGTAGAATAATTTTGGTGAAATGTGCTTCGTTCTATCTCCTTTTATAAATCCTCCCTTCAATTGGGTTATGCATGCAGCATTGTCTTCGTATAAAATTGTGGGTCTTTTCTCACATTCCAAACCAGATTTTTCTCGAATAAAATGAATTATTGATCTCAACCATACGCATTCCCTACTTGCTCCATGAATAACTATTATCTCGGCGTGGTTTGAAGAAGTAGCAACAATAGATTATTTGGTGGAGCGCCATGATATGACAATACCTCCATGTGTAAATATGTACTTGGTTTGAGATCGAGCTTTATAGGGATCAGATAAATAACCTGCATCTGCATAACCAACAAGATCTGCACTATCTTTGTTAGCATAAAACAAACACATATCAAGAGTTCCCTTTAAATATCGCAATATATGCTTAATCTCGTTCCAATGTCTTCGTGTAGGAGAAAAACTATATCTTGCTAGTAAATTAACAAAAAATGCTATGTCAGGCATTGTAGCATTAGCAAGATACATTAGTGCACAAATTGCACTGAGATAGGGCACTTTGGGACCAAGGAGTTCCTCATCCTCTTCTGGAGGTCGGAACAAATCCTTATTCACTTCAAGTGATCGAACAACCATTGGCGTACTCAATGGATGCGCTTTATCCATGTAAAAGCGTTTTAAGACCCTTTTTGTATAGGCAGATTGATGGATAAAGATCCCGTCTGCTAAATATTCAATTTACAGACCAAGATAAATNATAACATCATTTATGTAACCTTCTTTCAGCAAATATTCACTAAGGCGATTATACCACATGCGTCCAGATTGCTTTAAATAATACAAAGATCTTTGTAATCTAATTGAATAAATTTTCTGAGATTTTGAATTCGCTTCAGGCATTTTAAATCCTTCAGGGATTTTCATATAAATTTCATTATCAAGTGAACCGTACAGATAAGCTGTAACTACATCCATTAGATGTATTTAAAGCTTTTCATGTAGTGCTAAACTGATGAGATATCGAAATGTTATGGCACCCATAACAGGTGAATATGTTTCTTCAAAATCGACCCAAGGTCGTTGTGAGAATCCTTGTACAACAAGGCGAGCTTTGTATCTTTCAACTTCATTTTTATCATTTCTTTTTCGCACAAAAATCCATTTATGACCAACTGATTTTATATCAGCAGGTGTTTGGACTACTGGTCCAAAGACCTCTATTTTAGCAAGTGATTTTAATTCTGATTGAATTGCCTCTTGCCATTTTGGCCAATCAGATCTTTGTCGACATTCTTCGACAGATCGAGGTTTTAGATCCTCACTATCTTGCATAATATTAAGTGCAACATTATATGCAAAAATATTATTCACCACTATTTCAGATCAATTTAAATTAATCCCATCACCGGTCGAACTTATTAAAAGTTCTTCACTCACATGAGCTTCGGGTTCATTGATTTCTTCAGGAATATTAGAACTAATCAGATCTTGGGTCTCTTCAGGAGATCCCTTCATAGTATCATTTTGATCATTTGTCGATTTTCTTTTTCGAGGATTTCGATCCTTAGAACCCAAAGGCCTACCACGCTTTAGGCTTGCTTTAGGTTCTGATCACGCCCAATGTATATCCTATAAATAGGATTCTGCGGACGTTGCAAATAAAACCCAAGTATTAAGCCCAGG